>OZ035954.1:875573-995166 GCA_964034955.1 Orchesella flavescens
GTTCAGCTATTTACTGTCATGTCAACTCTGCTCATGGATGAAAATGCTAATACAGAAAAGTAGTTTTTAATGTGACAGTTCCTTAGGCATGGAGAACTGGCGTGGAGAAAAAGAAAGAGTTTTGCGCGACTATGTATGAATGTATATCTATATTACTTTCATCATGCATAAATGTGTGTCATCAACTTTTGATGGACAGTTCTAAATTGTGATTTTCCTGTTACCAAAATGTGCGTCCTCGTCAAACTCAATAATTAATTGACATTATCACTTCACCTAATGTCAATTTACACCACGAACGAATCAAAAACGTTCATATATATGGACATAGATAAAAGAAAGCTTTAAATTCGTTGAAATATTGCATTAAATGCCTGTACGTCTGATTTCAATACAATGCAAGAATTCACAAATTTTCCCGTAAAATTATGTCTATTTAATGAACGTCACAAAGGCTGGTAAGCCAAAATGAGCGAGTATAAAATACAAAATGACAGGTTGATATGATGCTTATGAGCCCAGCTCGGAGACAGGTGACAAGTCAAATTTCGACTGATATTTCTATACATCAAGGAAATGCATTACATCAACATCAATTTTTCAATTTTTTTAATTCACCGGAGGATTTATTAGACTTAAGCCTAACAACGTAACCTCATACAACTCGAGGTGTTAGAGGGATAAGTTATTCATGTTATTTTTAGCACAATCTAACCACATCGTCACATTCTTTTTCGTTGTATATTTACACATCTGTCTCACGCCAACGATGAGTTCATCCATTTATATATATATGTGTGTTCGTATTTATTACTACGTGAAGGAAAAAGGCTTGACTGATGGATATAGATGAATTGAAAAGAAAAAGAAGTGAAAAATTGATGAGGGGGAGAAATCAACCATCAAACATTACTACCAGCTTTCCTGTCTATCCATTGCTATTACTACTGAATGTATTTATTATGCACAGATATATATATTATGCATATTATGTTATAAGGAAAGAAAGAAACGAGGAATGATACGATAGCCCTCACGCTAGGAAAGCTATAGAGCTAAATGACTTATTGAGGTGTCTGCTTTAGCTTTTGCACTCATAACTCATTTGTACTGACCGTAACGCCTACCACAAGATCAGTCAGCGAAAGCCTGAAGCGATTATTTTTTCTCCTACAAATGTACTAAATGTTTCTGTATGGCTTGTGCTATGGTTGATGGTGGTACTACTATGCATCCACTATTCTTTTATATATTTTATCAGCACAAGCACATTATGTGTTTGATGACTATGTCAAAGAGTTATCACTGACAGTAACTAGGTTTCAGGCCATACTTTTTAGCTTCAACTTTTTGGATATTAAAAACATTTCAATTCATATATATATTGTATGTTTCTATTGTAGAATCTGGAGGCTCCGGGAACACCCTTCAAATATTCAATCCCAGACAACCGCCAAAGAAGAAACGAAAATCTCGCACTGCCTTCACAAATCATCAAATTTTCGAACTGGAAAAAAGGTTTCTCTATCAAAAATACCTGTCTCCAGCGGACCGAGATGATATTGCTCAGCAGCTTGGTCTCACAAACGCACAGGTAATTAATTACTCATTCTACATTTCCCCAACGAGCAACATATACCATATCGCTTACATATCGGCGTCTACGAGTGTTGTATGTGTACCGAATGCGCTATAAATATGTGATTCATGAGCATTTTCTAAATTTACGAAAAGCGGAAACATTATGCTCCTGAATGGGTAGTAAATCCACTCATTCTCAGTTTAAATTGTCCTCGATTCGAGATATTCAACGTATATAATTAACGTCTACATTGCCCTCGTAGTAACAACTTGCATTCAAAACTCTGATTCACTCAACTCGAAGTGTGTAGTACTGGATCGGAAAATAAGGAAATGGGCAATTTAATAATGTACCTGATGATGACTGTGGTAATTTTCTTATCTACGTTTCTTTTCACTCGTGAGTATACATTTTTTACCTTCGCAGTAGGTGAAACGCCATGTCGGGTCTCAGAAAAAAATGCCATTCTGGTTTGAATTCGGGACAAACCTGCAGTAAAATTTGTATATTACCTTCAATAACTGATAGAATCAACCACTAAAAGTCAAAAGTGTAAAAAATGTATCGGAAGTATCACAAAAACCATTTTCTACTTAAAAATTATCTGTCGATGAATGCCTAGATAGGAGCAGCTACGGGACAGGATGGAAATAATGTACTCGCTATGAATGATTCACTGTGTGAAGGTGGTTAGCAGAATTAAACTCTACTGTGAATTAAGCTTAATCTCGATCTATTTTCTTGACTTGACTCCTTACCTTCGATGGAATGATGATGATGATGATGATTGTCACAGTCTCAAGCAAATCTGACCTAGGATGAAAATCATTTTAACTGTCAATCATGTTAAGTTAGTTAATAGCAAAGGTTACAAGTAGCTTCATTATTTTTAAAAATCGACGCGATAAAAGAAGCCATGGGCAAAACAAAGTTGCCTCAATTAAGCCTCTATGCTTGACTAGTAGTAGGGTACTAATATGGTACTAGAATGAAAATACCATTAATAATGGGATCATTATATGTATATCATCCGTCATAATTTCAAAGAGTTATGACTGAACTAATGTTTTACACTATAGCTTAAATTCCCAACGCACTTAAAAAGAAGAGAGGTTATATGATTATTGCGTCGTCTTTCAAACGCATTGTTGTACTAATGGGATAAATTTTTATCCAATTTTGTTACCACTGACTGTTGTACTTTCAAACAAATTGCTAAAGTTTACCTCCCTAGACAAACCAATTGTTAGGAAATGTCCAATGAAGATAAAAGTATAAGAGATACGCGTTCATGATTGATACTCCCCCACACTAAAGCCATTAGATTTATTGTTTTGATATTTTTGAGTTGTGAAACTAATTGGCTATTTAGCCCAAAGTTAAACTTGAGCATCATAGTTTTAGTGTGAGTGCAAGATGTAGAAAGTCCAGCATGAATAATTTGGAAATCATGGAAATGAAGATAATTTTAGTGAGAATTTTTAACAATAATTCGTTTTTTCGAATGAAATTATTGCATATCCGCCCAATTTCAAACGATCTCTCTATTATATGTGTCTAATGCCTTTGTGTGCATGCACTAAATATTGTATGTCTAAAAAGCTCTCTGGTTGACTTTTTATTTTTTAAAAAAAAGGCAGATAAAAGCAGTGCCCGATTGTAACATGAGAGCACAATGTTTTGTCGTTTTTCTTGAAGATTACTACTCGTGTTGGGAAAAGAGAGAAACCGACATGGTCGTATTATAAAAAGGAATAAAAATGAAAAGGAAACCCGTTATTGTTATGGCCCCTAATTTTAGAGTTCATGCTTAACACGAAAATGTAGTACTAAACATTACACCATCACATCGGGTTGGCATTGGGGAAATACGACAAGCCCTCATAATATTTTTCGCCTATGATTTTCCTTAAAAGAGCAACGATAAACATTACCTAGATATAGCTCTACGCATTGTGCTTAGTCTATCATTGGAAAATTATGTTGATGTTGAAGAGTTTACAAATTCGGGATTTTTCATCACTTTTTCTTCTTCTTCGCCGCATCATATCACAACCAGTAAGATTTTAGGAGAGACAGTTTAGAGGTTTTGTTATGCAACAGCTCATCATCATCATCATCATAATCATCCACTCTCTTCTGTTCACTCAATTTTTCATAGATATGATGACTATTATTATGACGAGGAGGGGAAGGATATAAGACTAGATGATCATGATGCTCCGTTTTTTTTTGAAAATCTCGAATGCATATATAAATAGAATGAGGATGCATGCAAGATGATAAAAAGATGAAGACACAATAAAGCGTACGAAAATTTATTTTGAGGTCTTTTTACCTATTTATGTACATCATTGTTAACAACATCTTCGCCCAACTGTGTCGACTCCGAATAAACAACAGTTGTCAAGCATAGCCACGTATCTCAACCAACTTCAACCCAGCAACTGTGATCATCAACATCCCAATTTACTTTGTATTGTTCGTACTATTTTTTGATTCCCCAAAAAAAGAACGGATTTCATGTATAATTTGAGAACACAGTACAACTGGAAAAATACATTATACTGCTAGTACTTTCCTACGATTTCCATCCAAAAAAAATAAAAGTTGATGAGCAGTTGTGGTGAGTAAATGAAACATGGCAATATTCCATAATATTCTAGTCAAGGTTTTTTTTAAGGATAATCACATGTGGCTCTATAATCAGCTTACTTGTATACGCAATGAGGCTCCTTGATTTGAACTCTTTAAAATCTTTAGCTGGCATGTGATTTTCATAAATATGATGATGATGACCTCATTTTGATTCCTTAAATTGTGGAAGCTTGTACTTACCAAAGAGATAAAAGCTAAAGAGGGTGAAGTACAATTTTAGATTTTTTACTTAAATTTTTACATAAACCGTTCAAATTATAGGCTACTAGTTTTAGCCTAACAAGTTCTCCTTGCATTTATTTGCTCTCTTGTCGTTGAAAACAAAATTGTAGAAAATAATGCACCGTAGTTTTTCATTTTTCTTCTCGGTTTACTCTAAACCAAACCGCTGTTGTATGTATATTGGCTTGTTACTTTCTTAAATACTTTAGGGATGAGTTGGCAATTCCTTTTTACAAGAACAAACCCTCTACCGGTCATTTAGCACTGACTAACTGGCTCTCACCAAGAGCATTTAAAATCTTTTTTTAATGGAACCAAAAGGTGCATGCATGTGAACTGTCTTTATTGTTAATCATACATGCTTGTATCGTGTATCCATCTCAACAGTGATGATTTTATGGATGAAATTTACTGTGTAGCAAAGAAAGTTAAGATGAGAAGAGTGAGAAAAAAAGCAAACAAACAAATAGTGCTGTAATAAATGTGGTGTGGTTACGCTTCGCTTATTTACACTCGGTTCGGCGTCCCTTTCAAGTAAAAGATCATTGAAGTTTTGATACACACTGTTTTTCTTTATGTACTTCACCACTCATCTCTATTCTTCTTTCCTTTTATTACCATGAATCATTAGATACGTGCTTAGATATTAGGTACATATATGTGTTTACGTTGAACATGTGTAATATGTGTGTATTTAAACACTTGAAAACTCATTTTGAGTGTGAGAGCAGCAAGCCAACAAGTAGCTTTTATTTATTTAGTAACAACATATTGTGTTTTTAACTAATATTTACTTTTTTCCTTCTCCTTCTCTCTCTCTCAACCTCACTGCAATACACTCTTTCGAAAGTATCACCAAACGCAAACTAAGCGGCACTGACTTATTGTTGATTTTTTGTGTGCATAATGATTTTCATATTGTCTCAAGTTGGATTCTGTCAGTCAGTCAGTTAGTTGGTTGCGGCTTCCTAAGCAATTTATTCACGCTATTTTTTCTCTGTTTTTTTTCGGCTTAGAAACGCATGATACTTTAGAGAAAAAAGGAATGAAAATGAGTATATTGGTTAATGAGAATTTAAGGGTGATCATTCCATTGTGTTGCATTGTTGGCTAGGTTTCACTAGCTCTAGCTGTTCTCACTTAACGTCCCTAAATCATTGTTTTTGTACATGTGGGGATGATTTCCTTGTGTAGATTTTAGAAATAAACTGATTTATCATGGTAAAATCCATCTGAAATGGGAGATAATGCTATCATCATCATCATCATCATCCAATGGCTTAGGTTAAATTTTCATAAAAAATATTGTATTTTTGTTCAATAACAGGGTAACATCGGTATTATATACGGACACACAATTTTATTCCATGCCATGCAATTTTCAATTTTGTTTGAAAATGTACCTGCTTGTTTACTTCATTACTAGGAATGCATTTGTGAATGAACAAAAGAGTTTACGAACGAAACAACTACTTAAATACATTCATAATCGAGGTAAACGAGGAAGGAAGCTTTCCATGTAAAAATATTTTCATTCATTATCAGCACTTAAAACTGGTTTCTATTGTTGGGCGACAATTTTTATTTTTAAATTCTAAATGCTGAAATTTTACTATAGCATCTAAGTTGTATTTTGACTTGACTCAAAGCGTAGATGTTTATCTTAGTGACGCTCATGTTAGGCAATAATGAGACGGTTGTGATAATCCTTTATTGTGGTTTTATATGATATCATGCAACGTCAGTTAGAGTTTAATTGCTCAAAATTTTCCAGTCTGCTTCAAGGATAAATATTTTGAGTCAAGTCATGTTAATGAGTTCGTTTAAGACGATATATGTGGTTTCTCCATTATTTTCAATGGGTGATAGTTAGGAAACGTTAACGCCATGCAAATATTCAACATCAAAAGATACTTCCGCTCATTGTGATTGCTAGTTATCATTTCATCTTCAGACGTCCTTCATACGAATGAATGAAATGAATTGATGTGGATTAAGTATCGTCAAAATAGTTTGCGTGATCCATTCAAAGTAATGAAATATCTGCTTTTCCTCTAGTTCTTGTGACAGCTGTGTAATAAATATGGCTTATGCTCAAACATGAAGTTCACATGTTTAAGTGTAGGTATTTATACAATACTGATGTAGGTCCTTTTTGCACTTAATTAATGGTATTAGGAATATTTTTTTAAATTTAATTTTTCTTTGTATTTCAGGTGATAACATGGTTTCAAAACCGGAGAGCAAAACTAAAACGGGACATGGAGGAATTAAAAAAAGATGTCGAGTCAGCAAAGTTGTTATCAGCGCACAAGTCATTTCTGGAGAGCGCTCATGACCTAGGTCTTTTGAAAAAGCGAACTCCAAGTCAGATGGACATGAGTCCAGCCGCTGCGGCGTATCACATCTCATCCCCTACATCATCTTCCCAGTCCTCTCATTCACCCATCAATCTCACATCAGAATCTCCTCCTTCAACTCATTAAACTCTCCACCTACCCTTTACTCCAGTGATCATAGAAAATATCAAAATAGTACTTCCACCACACAACCACAGCAAAGCTAACAACATGTGTATAAAAAAACTCTACCACCAGCAAAACTGTTTCGTCCTCCTCCGCCCTATCGTCAGCGTGTGCTTCCTCATCACAACTTCTCTTCTACCATAGCATTCATCGGCCTCATTTTCCATGGCATTTTTACTTTGTGTTTACTTCTTCCTCCTCCACTCACACTCACTTCCTTATCCAGCATTTAACTACGTATATATGTGCAGCAAGCAAGAACAAGAAAGCAAGCAAGTTATGTTCGTGTTACAGAAACCCTTCCCGACTCCAGACATCAAGAGAGCGTTTCACCAAGTCGTTTCCCTACGTACTATATGTATGATTACACACAAACACGATATAAAATTATAATTCTATAGTTATGTAGCAAGGTAGCTCTGACTTTTGACTTGCTCTGGACGCTTGTATACGGGAATAAACATTGTCCGGTGGTAATTGTACCTCGCCCAAAAAATCTCGTCATCATCACACACACACACACACCACTAGAGAAAAACTTGTTCTTTTTCCATTAGTACGTACTAGTTGTATAGGGATATTATTACAATCAAAAAGGAGTGATCCATTCATCCATTCTCAGATAGAGAAGGCGAACGAAGGAGCAGTAAAAAGAACCTGATTTCTTACCTTAAGTAATATTCTGTAATCAACATGCCAGTACTTTTCAAAACCACAATGCAATGCTTATTAGTAGCTACAAGCTACATAATATGAACTAGTAAGGCAAAACAACCAGGTGGTATATAGTACTTCATGTTGGTCACGTTAAAGTATCCTCCAATTTCAGTAATCATCTCTTCTTCTCATACGTTTTTTTTGCTTCAATGTACTTTTTCAGAAAGTGTTCTTTTTTGTTGTGTTGCACAAACCGAATATGACTTACCGTCTCATCATCCAGCTCTAACAAATGAAATGAATTGCTGAAACCTGAGTAAACTTACCAAAAATGGAGCATGGTCGAAACGGAGATTAATCGACAAAATTGTATGCTCATGAAACTTACTTAGTTGGATTGCTAATAGTAGTACTACAGACTTTTTTTGATGTGTTCAACCATGCGTCTTCATGATTCGTGCTCTCAACACACAGTTTCGATTCGATACTAAAAACTCACAATCAGTTCTAAAAGGATTTTAGTTCATTTTTGAAAGGAAAAGGCTTCTTCACATAGTTTAAGTGGCTGAGGTTCATACATTACATATTCACTGCACAGCTTCCAGCTACTCTTGCATCTAATATGCCATCCTTACCACACACATTGCGGAGCATTAATAATGTTAGAAAAGAACAGGAAAGATAAAATGCTTATTAATCCCCTTGAGGTGAACTTGTTTCGAATTTATAATGTACTGTCTCTTTCAGCCGCAAACATTCGCTTAAACAACACTTTTTAATGTGGTTGCCATCTCTATCTCTATATACTCAGTTGCAGTAGTACTTACGAATAGTTCCTTTTCTTCTCCATATCTACACACACTTTTTATTCTTTTCTGGCTAAAAGGATTTTTACTTTCATACATTATTGCTTTCATACATACCTGCTCTTTAAAAAATAATATCATCTTTTTTCGTTGCTTGCAAAGTAGCTCTCTTCTCTTCTTCCATTTGCAACAGAGTCATTATCGTCATCGTCCTCATGATAATCATGATCATCCCTGTCGTGCAGTCATCAACATCATCATATCATCATGAATACTCTTTTGTTGTTAAAGTTTCATGGAAATGGTGCGGAGACGTTAGTAGATGCCACCAATCATGATTCATGAACCATGTTCCTCTATACACAATTTTTTTGTGTGTGAATCTCTTCAAAAGAAGGTCTATATCTTAAAGACTGTATGGATTCGTTTTGGAATGTTGCCAGATTGAAAGTTTCAGTTTTGGAGAGAGAGAGAGAGAGAGATTGAAGTAGGAAGAAATGAGTGGTGTGTAGTATTTAGCAGGTACGCCTGTTTATGGAACGACTACATTTTTCAACTACAGTAGTACTACTCCTCCTGAACTGACTACAATCGTACAATCTTTCTAACTCCTCGAAGAAATATTTGAGTGCGGTAAGTCTGTGACTAGCGTCACAGTGCTGACAAATCAAGCCGACAACAAGATAATGAGCTCAGATAACTCTTTTCATCCTTTTGCCATCACATCATTCACTATATAGTATATCGCTGAAATTGTTTTTGTTGCAAAGAATATTGCTGTCTAGATAAACAGTGCGATATTTCCTTTGATCCCATTGGTATGGTAGAACAAAAACAACAAGGAGAGAGAGATGTGCAAAGCATAGCAAGAGAAATAGAGAAGAGAACATGCCACAACGTCAAGAATGAATATCTGGCAAATTACATTAATCAGATGTAGTTGAAAAAGACCTTCTTAGAAGAAAGTTCTGAAAGAAGTGCATTTTATCTTATTTATGCTATCATCTAAATGACATGTAACTAACGCTTATATATCATTTTTATTTGTCTTTCAATGTCTCAAAAAAAAACTTTAAACGTAGGAAGCTGCAAAAAGTGTTGTTCATTTTTAATGTGACGGAGGAGTCACTTGAATAGAGCGCAGAATATATAGGAAATGAAAGAGGTTGCTATCATTTGAACGTGTGAGAGATTATTATAATTGTGTTGATGGGAAGATTCATGTACGCCAGCATGGTTTTGAATAACCTTTTTAAAAAAAGTCTGTTAGAATGGCAGTCTTAAAGATATTCTTTGAAAATAAACCATCCATAAAGAGCTTAATTGAATGCACGGTTAATGATGGCTCACATTAAAATCGTCTAGCTTTCAACCTAATAATGATCATGAAAATGACGAGGAGGTTTTTCTTTTTGGCAAACACAATCGTGCATAAATGTCTTATCAGGATGTGTTTGTGAGTTTTTGTTGGTTTTGTTCGAATGAAAATAAAAAATATCTCACCGCATATCAAATATTTATGCATGATATACTAGTATTAACATTTTCTGTACCACTTTGTAGTTTACCTTTGTTTATGAGAAATTGCTTGACGATGATGGATTACTCTTGAGCTTCTCGTTCGTTTGGACAGTTAGATATGGATTTTTACAACATCAGGTAAACCGAGTTGGGTACTTGGGTACAGGATTTCAATAGGGTGCTCTTAAGGGAGTAAATGAACCCGGTGGTATTAAGGCCTTTGTTGAAGCCTCCTAACACTTGATTTTAAATCCTTTGCTAAATGCTTTCACCTCCTTGATTTCTATGAAACTTGGCTAAGTAGTCATTTTTTTTATTGTTCCTTAAAAAATATACGAATACGACACCACGTAAAGTAATGTTGTTATGCTATCATGTAAGGAGTGGCAAAGAATAGGGTAATGCACGTTTTTTTTCATGTGCCTGTTTCTGGATGACTCAATCTAGTTGTGAACTTATGTCAGTCACCAACAAAAAAGAATGTGCAGTAAACCTAGTCTATTGATACGAGATTGCATTATGGCATGGTGTAATCATAAGCCGGTTTGTATTCTATTTCTTTTCAATAAAACTTATAAATCAATACCAGGGCTCAAAAAAACAGCAGTAGATGGAATTACCCCATAATCAAGGCAACATACAATATAACCAAACAAATTGGATCCCTACCTCAAATATACATTATGTACTATTCTATTATTGCAAAATATGACTATCCAAACCGTCAGTAGGTAAAAAAAATTAAGGTAACATGCCAAATATAAATATAACTCCTACATTGATACACTTAATTGTCTGAGTACGCTATTGAAAAACATACTTTTCCCCTTGTTCTAGCAGCATACAAGTACTATCTATGCTGTTTCTATCCAATGCAATTGCTATTTTCCGAATATGGTAGGTGAGTGACTGAGGTGGAAGGTAAAAAACATATTCACTGGGTATATGGAATTACAAAGGTTAAAAATCATGACTAATTTAATACAGCATACTAAACTCCTTTACTGTTCGTGTTATTAGATATGTATTGAGTGTCTGTATATTAGTAGTGCAATTTTAAGAGTTCGAAATTTTTTGGTGGAATATCGAATCCATGTTTGTACATATAAACTGTAAAAAGCTTATAGACTAAGGATAGTAGACAAAACATGCATTAGAAAGATTACTTTCATTCAATTAGCATTACAGCTAAAAAACAATTGTGTAATACAACCCCAAAAACGACAAATTAATTGTATTGCAACACATCAGCCATCCAAAGTGAATCTTGAATGCATTAACAATGTGTGTATATTAAGACTAAAGCGTTTCCATCGAGTTATATTATGTATCATCAAAATGTACCCAATAGTTCCTTATGTATATTACATAAAAAGTGTGTGTTATCGTGTACCAACATTTTGTTATCGAATCGTAAGTATAGAGAAAACCAAAGCAGCGACTAAAATTTGACGTCAAATCTACAAAAACCTCATCTGTATAGGACAGGTGGTTGGAAAACATTTTCATAATTTAGTATTGAATTGAAAGGCATATTCGCAAAGTAAAAAAAAAGTTTGTAAATTTGTATCTACGTTAAGTAGTCTGGAAGGGAAAAAAGGTTTCATTGCGATGAATGAATGGATATACTTTATACAACTAAATGATAATATCAATTTTTGTCAACAATACCATGAACTAAAGCTTACTATGTTATGTATGTCATGTCATGTCATCATTATCATACGGTCGCTAGTTTCATAGTAGGTAGGAATGCACAACGTTCGTTAATTGTATTGTAGAGTGATTATAATGTTATTGATCAAATTAAAAATATTCCAGATCTGTGAACTTGATGTGCTCGTGGTTTTAGTGAGTGAAAGGAGAAACTTGAAGTGTAGGGTCGTTGATAAGAAAAAAATAACAAGTTTTCTGTTGCCAATACGCTGCAAAAATGTTATGATACACAGTGTATTTACATGGTATATATATTATATTATTATTAGCGTTAGACAGTTGTACAATGTTGATGCTAAGTGTTGTAAGTATGTATTTTACCTATTTATAATTTGGTCTCCACCAATCAGTATTATTATCCTTGTAGGAAACATTTTATGTCGATATATACAGCATTAACTCTAATTAATGTTTTAGTTGTAATCAAATTAATTAATTATTGTCGGGAATTGCAGATGTGAGTATTGTTATATTACTATATAAAGAAATACAAACAGAAGTAAAAAAACTACCGTTATAAATTCGTGTACTACTACTACTCATTAAAATTCCATTGTGATGGTCCTGTCACTTGTGAGTGTAAGCATTAAAACAAGAGAAATAAAGTTGAAAGTGTACTCACCGTCGATTAAATCGTAATTGATGTTTTGAGTCTATTTATTCCGCCTGGCATATGCACACAATCAAACATGAATCATGGAGCAAAATATTTGAACAATACGTTCTAATTTCTAATGATTTTTATTAACTTTCTAATTAATTATAGACTCATACTGCATAATTAGGGGTAAATTAGTGCTGAAACAGAGCCTTTACTGGACAGGCTCAATTTTTGTCCCTAAATATAACAACAACAACAACACAGTTGAGTATAATAAATTTTGAGGCGTCATATGCGAAGTAAAGATTTATTAGATACTTCAGTTCTACGTTGGCCATTCTAACGTTGAAATCAGTTTTGGATTACATTTTGCGATGAATAGAATATTAGTAGCATGCTAATCAATAAAATGTGATAAGTGCATAAATGAATGAGCTTCCTAGACTACAACACACTTTAAAATCCCCCTTCATTGCGAGTAGTACGTTTTTCCTTAAAGAGTAATTTTCTGGGTAAACATCACAAGGAAAAAATAAGTTACCAGACTTCCGTTCTACCATATGAAGAAAATTGAATGAAGAAGCTAAGAAGCCCAAAACATAAACAAGGCTATAGTTGGGAAATGGTGACGATAATGAGACACTTTATGATGTCAGTCAAGCAATTCGCAATAAATTTATGGCATCACTTGTCGTCGTCTCTACTGTCATAATTACTTTAACTAATTAGAAAAGTGACCGAGATCCTATTGGGAAGGATAAAAATGACTTTATGTAGCCAACCTCATTTGTATGAAATACAGAAAGCAACTAATATGCGGTTGAAGGCGGCAGTGTAAGTACATAAACTGAGCTACAAATGAGAGCAAATGAGAGTTAAGTAGAAACATCACCATCATTTTATAAAGCTAATAAGGATCATATGTTTCCGACTGCTTTGCTTTAGCAAACTCAAAGGATGTGAACTTGAGTTAAGGCCCGATGATCTCCCACCACTTCTTCCACTAGTTATGCTCCGCATCCTCATGGTTTATCATGTGGTAGAAGGATCACTAGCAGTAATATATGAGGTATGAATTAGATTTGTTGGGAAGAATGTGAAAGGAAAGCTTCAGAGTTTGTTCATGATATGGGGATAATATCGAAAATTTCTTCACAACTGACAGTATATATGTCTCCTTCACTCTACCCCTGCAAACACAATATTATTATATAAATGGGCTTATTTTGGTGTTGATGAGATGAGGTATAAAGAATGCCCACATTACATAAATGCACAAAAGTACACAGCTCTACTAGTAAGATAATATATTGCATTCATTCATTTTATATATATATATATATGGAAAGGAATATTTACGGTTGGGCATGATCAGAGGAGACACGGTTCCTTTACTTATGAAAACTTTAGCAAAACGTAGCCTTGCGTTGCGTTACATATCACTGTTTTTTCCTGAACAAACGTTTATGTAGCAGGGTTCTCTCTCACTCTCTGTACTTTAGGAAAAAGTGAAGTAATGTGGTGGAAATAAATATAGATTAAAGAATGAAACTCGTTGTTAGTCCAACATAAATTAACAAGGATAGATTAACCTGATGTGGAAAAAGAGCCGCAAATGTTTTCGTTGGCTCGTCGAGAAGTCGCATACTCGTTCGAGCGAAACCAATTTCCTTCTTCAGTAAGACAAACTACTTCTTTGAGATGACGCGACTGAACTCCTTCATAATATTAGCACTGCTTTGCTTTACTTTCCTCAGACTTGTTACTACACTTTAAAGATTTCCTTTACGAGAGAGCAAGAGATGAGATGAGATGGTTTGCTTTTTATGAGGGTTGGAATGTGCCATGATATAAGCTAAACACTTTACAAAAATCTGTATTATGCATATTATTTTATGTTTCTAACACTTACTCAGACAAAAGTCAGAGCCTCCTTCTCTTCCTTTCCCTTTCTCATAATGCTTTTGTGTTGGAGTTGTTGGTGGATGCTCTAATACGTAATGTATGTAATGTGACGGAACAAGTTTAAAATGCCTCTTCTCAAGACGAGCCTCTAGTGAACCGTATGGAAAAACACAAATTGATGTTATCTTTTTTGGATCTTCTTATTGCAATATGTGTTATTGTATGAGTATGTTTGTACTCGTTATTTTCTACATTAGTCAGTCGTGGTTGTGGTCCATATAAAAACACAACTGTAATGAATGACGACGATTTATCTTCAGCAAATGCACTTTTCGGTTCAATTGTTACGATGACATTTTGTGCTCAGCCACTACAGTATGTGAGCTAGAGTTGAAAATTGGATCTTTCAACGTCCTCTCTGCCACCACCATAGCTTCTTCTTCCTATGAGAATTTTCATACATGAATACATACATACATACCTTGCTCAATTAGCTGTGTTAACCTGCTTTTTGTGTAGGGCTGGACTGGATGGAGATTTCATTTGCATACATGCAGATGTAGCAAAGCACGTTTGAAAATATGATTGCAACGTGCAACCGTATCATAGTGAATGTTTGTTGGTGATGCTCTTGATGAAGCTTTGCAAAACAAGTTTGGTATGGTGAGGCTCATCTTATCATTAACAATCTACACGAAATTAGTCATCGCTTTTAAGGAGTGTCAAATTAGTGAATGATGACTACAGACCTCCTTGTCAGCCTCAGTTGAGTACTTGAAAATGATTGTGTGGAGATCAATAAAAACAACCCACATGGGAAATTCACTATATGTACATTCATAAATAGAACCTTTATCAACATATCATGTGCATCCTTGGAAGTCACTGATTACTTAATGAAACGATGCTGAACAATTTGCTTGATTTGATGACATTTTTTTTAAAAAGATCGAATTGAAAAACAAATCTAATCAAATCTTGTTTCCTTTTGAGTTTAGTCATTTGCAAGGATTGACTTGAGTAATTTAGAAATTGGTACATTAATTTTTTTACTCCAGTAACTCCATCATATAATTCCTACCCAGCCTTATTATGCAGCAACAAATTAGCCAAATCGACTTCAAAATCCACTTATGAGTTAAGTACAAGTTATACCTTGTACAAGTCATGCCACAGGTAAATAAGTATTTTTGCTTCTTATGACTTGAAAGATGATTAAATTCATTCGCTTAGTAAAATCCTCACACCTTCATGTAGATTGCCGGGGGAAAATAATAACACATTAGAGCTACAGTATCTCTCTCTCTCCCGTTCCTCTACGCTCCTCTCCATATAATTTATAGGTCTCGTATTTCTTCTTCCATAAATATAAATTACGGAGCCACGACATGTGCATATGAAGTGTTCCTACCATTTATATTGTGTGCAGTAACACTAACACATGCCACCAACAAAGTAGTAATGCGAGCTTCTCATGCCTAATAATTGCACGCATTACCAAGGAGTGAGAGAGAGAGAGAATAAAAAGGTGAGCGAAAATAACTCACTGCCAGAACTGGACGGTGTGTAGTAATAATAATAATGTTTGGTTGATGGCCAAAAAGAATACAGTGGGTAAAGTAAAATAAAAAAGTAAGTTCAATTATTTTATGTAAAGAAATGCCACGAGGATTCCAGGTTTTTGTTGACCCATGAAATTGCTTTATATTAAAAATAATTGTGCTAATCATTTTGCCTACGTACATACACAGTGTATGCATGTAATAGCAATAGGATTAAAATTTATGTGAAGTCGCTGGGTTACAAAATTCCGTAGTTACGTTTTGAGCCCCATTGTAAGAGAAACGGAGTGGGTTCGTATGAACATAATAGGGATTCCTGCAAACACTCTTGAGGAAAATGAAATTGAGAAGGATCGGATTGAAAGGGTGAAAAAATATGGTGACATTAACTAGCGATTTTCATCAAAACAGATGTTTATTATGGGGGATTCGACAGGTATTAAGCAATAACAAAGATAATGTAATAATAATTATTTTAGCACCACACATATCGGCATATCAAAACTATTTCTCCCATATCCTTTCACAAATATTTCCTTTTCTTTCTCATCTGCCGCCTTCACACACAACGAACTGCCCCAACTCTCAACACTTCTCCGGAGAGACCCACTGTGGTACCTTTTTTCTGAAGAGGAACCGCATATCAACCCAAAGATCATTACGTATATAATACGATGATACCAACAATAATAATAACAACCAACTCCTCTCCAGACCACGACCAAGATCAAGCCACGGGAGAAGATGGGAAGACAAGAGTAATTTTGAGAGAAAATTTAAGAGACTTTTATTGGTGTTTGTTGATGCTTATTGCTTATTGTTGTTATACATCTGTGTGCACGGGATCCTCACCGACAAAGCAGATGATGGGGAAATAAGAGATACTACATATAAAGTATAAGACATGGCTCATTTCTATTAAAAAAAACTATGTGTATCATTATATATCTATTTCTTCACTATTTTACGTTATTTTACCACACCTACCTTTTATTTTCTACAATATAGTGAGTCAGACAAGGAATATGTAACAGTAATATTCCCAGAGATAATAGGTGCTCGCGTGTGTGTGCCTTTCTATCTCACTCTCTGTCAGGAAAATAGGATATATAGCAAGAAACCGACTCTCAAATCCTAATATCCTAATTCCTCCATGTATATTCACTCACATTCATTCAGTCAGCCAGCCAGCTTCAGCCTAAGACTTGTCTTTCGGCCAGCCAACGTATTTCTTTTTACATATTATCATTATCATTATTGCTCGGCTCTTCATGTTCCGAGGTGTTCATTCTCCTGTAAACTGGTATAAAGTACAAAGAGAGCCATAATCTTAAAACTGTCGGGAGAACTGAGAATGAAAGAGTTAGTGAGTGAGTAAAGTAAATCTAGTGTGCCGCTCTGCCACCGTAATGTTGTAAATGCAACACCTCTTTTCCCAATTCATACCTGCTGTTTTATGCGTCAAGAAGATGAGATCTTGAGAGATGATGATTATATCCAGAAAGCTTCCCATCTTCCATTACATGAGTCTTACATGTTGCACTGACTTGACTATCATCTTGATACTTACTTACTTACTTCCCGAAACCATATCATCATATCAAGATATCCGGCATGCATTTCAACAGCAACCCCTTTCCATATTACATTGTATCATCCATATAGTGATTCCGGCTTATGTAATGTATCAAAGGTACACCTAAGCTAACTTACTGACAACCATCCTGTAATAAATATGAAGCATATATTACTCCATTGTTGTAAGGTGCCACCACGATCATCATCAAGTGATGCGAGAAAACGCGTTTTATCCCTGAATGTACCCTTTCCACATGTTGCACACACTCCACTCCACTAGCAAACTTTTCTTATATAGGCATGGCAAGATGACGAATAAGGAAATTTTTCCAAGATAGGTTCAAGATGATATGATGATCCTGATGTTATAAATGATGATAATGCTATTGATGATGATGATGATGAGAACATGTTGAATGGGAAAGAGGTGAGAGGAGTGGTAAAACTGCGTGCAGTGCGAGGCAGTTTGAAAAGTGAGTAACTAGAGCCGGTCTTTCTTTTCAAAAAAGTTGTAGCTTGTGTGTGGCCTTTATAGAGATGTAGTCAACTGCTCATCCGACTGTCTTCTTTTTTCCTCCGCCACATGAGTAAAAAATTTGTGTAGGTATATACATATTACATACTCTCTCTCTCTCAAAAAGAAGATTATTCTGGTGTGCAACATGCATAATATTATATTATTGTATGTATGTGTGTATGCATATACCTACATTCATACTTTAATCATCATCCATCCACCTCATCAATGTGCATAATATTAAGTAAGACGGGGAAAGAGAGTAAAATGATGTGTACTTCACTAACTTTGTTAGACGAAAGATTGTATAGAGGGATGTATATATGTAGCAGCAAGGTAGGCAATCAGCCTTGCTTAAGTCTTGATATGTGAGCAAGTAAGTAGATGAAAGGAATAAAAGGTGGAAAAAACCTGCGAGCAAGAAAAAAAGTAACTATCATGTATACATAATATTATATGATAATAATAAAAAAAAGTTGGCTTTTGTTTGAACCTCTCTTTTTCCATGTGTAATGCGGCTTCAGAAGCTCCTCGTCGGCTCGCTTTTCCCTGTAATTACCTCTAATCATTTCCCTTCCACAAAGGAAAGCCGATATGTACATATTGGGCATTCAACATTCAACTCCACATGAAAAATTTGTGATCTTTTTCGTTTCTATTATTTTAAAACATATTTACTTCACTCTTTTCCATGTCTTTTCAAAACATGATATGAATATAATATTTATATGTACAAGTATGCATACTTCTCCAACACTTATTGTAATTGTAATCACCTTCAGTAATGTGGACAATGTGTGTGTAATAAATGCTATACATGCATATAAGGAAAAAATGCGAGAATTTTTAGGTCAATTTTTCATACTCGGACCATGTGATTGTTATACATTTTTACATTTTATAGATTATATATACATACATATCGGGCTAATATGTATAGGTATTTGTTTCATTTTTCACAAAGTTAAGCAACTTTATTACGCACATGTACAAGTATTTTCCACAAATTAATTAGCATAAATTGATTTGCCTGTCAGATCATCAGCCCCTCGCGTTTCGGTTCAAAGTTGGGAGCACATCTATTCAACAATGTTTTATGCGGGGAGTGAAAATGGTTCAAAGTATTGCAACAGTTGTGACGACGATTTTTGTGTGTGTGTTTAGTATAATATGGTATTAATTCCATAAATTAAGCAAATTTTTGATAATTATTACCAAATGCAAAAATTTAGTTGAGTTTGCATTCTCGTCGGTTAACAAAATATTATAAAATGAGGGCATATGTGAAACAGTTTGGGTTGCCGGATTTTTTATTCTGAACCAAAATGCCTTTTTCATTTTTTCCGTTGCCAGGACGAAAAATATAACGACAGAGACGGGAATGACACGCACCATGCACTATGTGAGCATCGTCGCAAACTGATCCAGATTTTTTTTATCATGGTTTAATTATGTTCTTCCCATTTTTCGTCCTTCTACTAGACACTCGGTGAAATTAGATGATGATGACCTTTTGGAAAGCTTTAACGTGTTTCGAAATGGAATTAAAAATATAAAGCATTCAAACATCTAGTCAACGACATTTGCATGAAGCAAACCAGCAAAAATTAAGCGGAAGAACAACCGCTGTTATGTGAATCTTCATTATAAAAGCATAGTGGATCTGCTGCTGATTCTCTTTTAGTTTATTACCAATAATTTCAAACAATTTAAAAAAGGACAAAAAAAGTATACTTTAGTTACCCTTTACGAACAGCATAACATATGCAGATATAATTTTGTATCATCTTGAATTTCCTAAGCTGAAATTACATGTACAAAGAAAAGGAGCCATTTTGAGCGCTGGTGACACATGGGGAGAGAGCGGATGCTTTGATATACATGTTTCAATTGAGTGCTCATCTATTATGTCTAATTTTAATTTATTACTTAATATTTTTAAAATTGACGCAAGAGGAAAGGCAACCAACAATGATGAAATCCTAGTTTCTTTTTGTATTGAGACATCACCAAAACGGATAATAATCTCAGGCGTAGTCATAATCATAATCGTTTGCATCAACAATTTATACAAAAACAGAAATAGAAACATCATCGGATGGTTTCTTTAAGAAAGATGCCTCAATCTTCCACTAGAAGATGATAACAATTTTTTTGTCCTGACAAATTGAGATGTAATGCTATCATGATGAAATTGATTGTGTAATCGTACCGTTGTGGAGAGAGACATAATGGCACTGCGGTCGGCCTGTCTATATGATAGAATTTGGAATTGCATTAACATTTTCATCCGCTCACTCACTCAAGATTACATTTCCAATCTTTATATATATTCCTGTTTGTTACCATTCAATTCAATGGTTTGGTTTTGGTGTTTGACTTTACAAGTTCATTTCCCATGTCAATACATACATCAAGTTTATTATTATTTAGACCCCATGGCTTCCAACTGCCTGCTGACAGGATGAGCCATTACATTGCACTGTTGGATGATGTTGTGACTAATATCATTGCTTTGTGCAACTAGATCTATTCTATTCAAAAGAGGAGACGCTGAACAAGTTCCCTTTCACCATCTTTACTTCATGTTGCCAATGCAGACAAAAGTAATAGCATTTATGTAATATGCATACACTCGTAAATGAATAAAAATATTACAAATGATAATGATATTAAGTAATGTGATTGCTAACTAGTTTTTTCATTGGGAATTGGAAAGAGAAGTCAAAGCTCCCTCTAATCTTAAACTACGTAGTTTTTTTTGTAGTAAATAAAAATAAAAATGACTAAGTTTTGCATCTTTGCTTGAGTCTAAAAAGAGGCAAACTTTGATGATTTTGAGATAGGTAAACTTTTCATACAATCGTTGAGAATTTCACGCACGATCTGAATTCTTGGTTCTGCTACATTTATCATGATGTAATAGTTAAGCACGTGTTTGACTCATACTCCTTTCAAGAAGAACTCCTTAAAAATCCGATGCGATGACTTCTAATAGAGTTGAGCCAGTAAGCTTCACGGATCAACCACGGCGACAAAAAGGATCAGGTAAAAAAGGATTAGAATTTAGAATGGTTTTTCTATAAGGAAATATATGTCCATTCCTCCGTCATTCTCCAGTGGTCTGGGATGAAGTACATTATTTAACTGGAAGGAGTTACATGATTACAAGATCATGAATGTTGGTAACTAATGACTAGTCGGAGCCTTGTCGGCTTGAGTGATGATTCCGATTTGATTGTAGAATGATTATGTGATTGCAGATAATAAGATGTAATGCTTGTGGTGCCAGACAGTTTTGGACTTGAACAGATTTCATATGCAAGGTAAGCGTAAGTGCATTTGGATAATACATTGATTCCTAATGAAAACACGTGGTTCCTTGACAGATCTTCTACTGATTTCGATAGAGACAAAAAAACGCACCCTTTAAAACCAGGACGCTAATGATAATCACAATCCGTTAAGATAATAATGTAAATTGTAAATTTGTGTACGTACTTTTCGTTCACAGACATATCTTTTAGTTCAGACGAAATTGAAACTTAGTTAGTTACGCCAATCAGATTTAGGTGGAACAAGAGAAAAGTGATAACTCATTGCAATCATTCTCCACTATTTATGCTAACGCTAACCTCCTTTATCTATCATTAATCGATCTAGGTTGTGATGTCATCAAGACAATAAAGTCAGCAGATAACTGATGGACATTCAAATCTATGTAAGTACAATAGGGATCTTCAAAGCTGTTCAGGATGGAGCTTGTAAGAAAGAAATTAATCATGCGAGAACTGTTCTGCTGATTACAGGTGATGACTTCCACTATGGACACCACACATCACATTTTCTCCTTATGGGTTGGTCTCAACCTGCCAATAAAATAATGCCGGCAGCGAGCAAGAGGCAGTCAGAACAAGCGGCAGCTAAAAGGTTGATTTGATAGGGGTGAAGAGGATTGAAAGTCAAAAAGGTTTTCAAGCCAAAAAACCATTGTAATTGTAAAGCATATATTTTTTAGTTAGTTGATATGTTAGCGTGCATTTTATTCTTTCAAGAAAGAAAATCGATGATGATCATGATCATGAGATGAGTCTCATTCGTAGGATGTTTCAAATAAAGCGGATATATCATTATATTACATGAAATTTTGCGTTTAGAGTTTAACATGCAAACTTATGACATAGCTAATGATCCACCACCACCGCTTATGGAGAGTGAGGGAGAGCAAGTCGGTTTGTATTGGAGCACACAAACTCACATACTGCCAAATTTTACTCCTACAAAATGCTCTTGATTAATAGAGTATGGGGCATCATTCGTTGAGGATGATATTTATAATTAGCTGTCTGGCTCGTTTATTTTCACCAAAGTGAAGCGTTTTTAAACGGTACTAGAGAAAGAAAAAAATGAAGTAAAATAGTTGTAAGAGTAACGATGCGATGTGACAAGTAACTGAAGGTGGTGCAACAATATAGGTAATGTACGCATATGGTACGTGTATCATATCATTGCGTTGTTATAAGTAACTAACTAACATCTTTTTAACGTCCCTACGTCAACATTTCCCCTCATCCGAAATGCCAATAGAAACACTTGACATGTTATTATCATGTGAACCTACGAGAGAAATACGTCTAAAATGTGGTGTTTATTCCCCAATGTTTCTTTTCACTTGAAATCATGTTTACTGACTTTTATACGAATAGTTTGGGTTATAAACAACACTGAGATGAAAGGAAAGAATAGGAGTCAGCATGAGCAAGAACACACGATTAGTTGAATAGCTGATTTTATAACGTTTGAGAGAATAACTAAGGTATGATGTATGTACGATGAAGGGAGACAGAATAGGAGAGAGAGAGAGAGAGAAATGATGAGTACATAATATAGATTGAGCACACACATACATGATGTTTGGATTGAGCCAAGTTGAATTGTGTAGAGAAAAAAGATTGCGGAGAGGTGTAAGAAGAACAGGTGTGTTTTGGGGGATGGATTGTCGGCATTTTTCAAAGAGGTGAGGTGCGAATTGTTGTTAGAAGTGTAATCACGCATTGATGGCTCTTTTTTTCTCCTCTCGGTGAGCCAAGTATACCGCCCGCCTTCCCACTTTCGTTGAAACATCTTCTATTTCTTCTCTCTCTCTGACTTCTTTTTCACTAGCTTTTTAATACATTGACTGAGTTGAGTCTATCTCTGTGTTCCCTGTTCACTCGGCCAATTTTTCCACGATGTATATATTTTTTGATGATTTTTTTGAACATGTTTTGCGGAGCTGAAAAAGAAGAATAGAATAAGAAAGTGGATAAAAAGAATGAAAAAAGCATTTAGTTAAGTAACAAGCAAAGCCCTTTTCGGTTTTACTTCTTTTACCTCAATGTAACAAAAAGGAATATATACGTAAGAGAGATGGATCAAAATAAATGTTAAATGTACCTACTTACATAAGTAAAGAGGTAGCAAAGTAATCAGCCGACTAGGCAGGACAGGTAGCAGCGGTAATCTTATCGCTTACTTTTTTTTGCTTTTCATGATGTGGACGATGAACTTGTAATGCCCCCAAGTATTCTAATCGCTTGCTTGTCTTCTCAAAAAGACGAAATTAAAGAGCATGCTTTGACTAAGCAACATGAATTCCTTGTACAAGAGCTCCTCTAGTTAAGAAAATGAATTTACCAATTTTCTCTTTTCACAATGAATGTGGCCACGTCTTGTCAAATGGGTTGCGTAACAGGTTGCATGGCATTCAGAGCAGCGGGAGACACCGTCGTAAAGTTTTTATCAACAGTATAATGGCTACTAAATAGGTTTCATTCAGAATTTTACACTTTATATGTGTGTATAAGCATGCGCATTTTGCTTTATTGGGGAACACACTTTTGGTAGAGAGTGAACTCATAACAATAATCGCAATCCGCTTCATTTGATGATGTTGTGCGACCCCTTCACTTTATTTACATTTTTTTATTATGAGCCTTAATATGTAACACATTGTTTCACCAATGATTATTTTTTCAATTTAGGATTCTGCATGATTAAAATATCCTAAGGACATTTATTTCATTAATTTTGTTGTAGTTGTTACATGTCTTACCATATCAAAGTGTCAATTTTTTCAACTTTTGGAGGAAAAATGGTAATAATTTTGGTATTTATAATCAGCACAAAACACACAGTAGGATCGAAACAATTAGCACCTTGGAAAGCTTTGAAATTATACGGAAATCACATTTTACATGCAATAAATTATCCTCAATAAATTCACAATGTGCATAATATACATATAAAAACAAGCAAGTTCCTTGATTTGATTGCTCTCACAAAGCTACTTGTTTTATTGCCGCATTACTTAGGCACATATGTGGATTTCGTACGTTGGCTAAGCATACTAAAACATTATATATTCATTATATGTAAAAACATCTAACGTAGCGTAATTGAAGAGATGCATGACTACCCTCAACAAACGATCCGCCACTCGATGTAGTTTCATCGTTGTCGTGTTTTTAATCTGTCATGTTTTACATTCAATGATAGTTCCAGTGCTATGTCATTTATTGTTTTTTGCTATTGTACTTTTTACTCATCTTGTCGGGCTATTTGTTCTTTCTCATATCATTATCATCTCTATGTTCGTCGGCTGCACACACATTATATCACATCTTGTCTTCACTTCACGGATTAATCCTTTGAAATGAAGAGATGCGCATCTCGAGTGTCAGCCCTCGTTATCTCCTGATGGCTTTGTAGTATAGTAAGTAAGTAATGGAACCATAGTCAAAAAATTCTTTTATAATGGTGTTTGAGATTGGGATTGTATCACATGTTGTCACTCATGTTTTGTGACAAAAAAAACGCATTTCTTGACTTTCGCATAACATGACATTCCTCCACACGTACTCTTACACTTGAATTTAATGTATCTATTCTTTGGAACCGGAACTGTACTTCTTTCATACATTTTTTGACGTAATGCATTAATTAGGTACGAGGTACATTCCTGTAAGCAAGATGTTTTTATATATTTGAGTAGTACTGACATGACAGCTAGATGAGCAGTCTTTAAGTAAACAAAAATTAGGTTGTACATTACCTCCCTTCTAGGTATTAGTTCGACAAAAACTTGGATTTTACGTTTTACGACAATTAATAAATGTGGTATAAAAGCTTAAAGTCACGACATGCAAAAATATAGATGGGAATCAACTGAACTCGTTCATAATGCACATTTTTAAAGGTGATTATTTAAAGGACAACCCTGACTGATTGTAGACTGCACCACTAACTGTATGACTGGTTGCCTGCTGGTGGTTACTAACAAGCGCAACAAATTCTACAAAACTGCACCTGGTTGGTTATGTTGATGCTGCAAAAATGTGATTAAAATTTTATGGTTGTGTACCAGCATTTATCATTGTGTGAGAGATGAGGAGAGCTTTAAATTTGTAATAAGGGTAAGAATTACAATAAATTATTAGACACACAATGCTATTTTGTTCTTTCATCGCTTTCCTAATTTATTTGAGTAAATTGCAAACTAGATTTTTTTTTGTTTAATCCTATATGTTAATGTGGAGTGATATCATTGCTCGTATCACAAGCTTCATAGGACTAATTTTTCTTTGCTACGTTATGCAAACCAATAATGACCTGGCATGAGAATAGGATTTTGTATGGACCATATTAACGAACTAGTATTACGACTGGCAGAAGAAAGTCTTTAGCATTTTAGGGTCTATAAATTGATGGACAATAATCATATGATATGCATCATGAATCGTTACCAACGAATCGAAGACAGGCATGAATTATTGAAGCCTACACAAAAACACTTTGAAGAGCCGGACACAGTTTGTTAGTGGGTCGTTTGGTAACTTTTTACCAGTAACTTTATGTTTGTAGTGTAAAATTGAGCATTTAAACGCTCTTTTGCGAAGTTGGCGCTTGCTAAAAAATTAGTGTGGACTTTTCATGCTTATACCCATGAGTTTGCTATCCTAATTCCTTGTTCCAAAAACTTTACGTAGGCCCGGCCAGTTATTGTTCATTGTTGTGTGATGTTCTGATGATAATGATGACCTCTGTCTCGTGACGGTAATAAAACATATCAGCCATCAGCAACACCGTTTCCATCAATAAATTCTTACTCTCATCATTACCATCACTAGCACCAATCTCCGTCGTTTTTATAAACCTCCATTGTTTGCATTATTGAAACGTATTATAGCATAATATAGCATTTGGCGATATGTGAATGTGCACAACATAATTTGTTCAAAGCAGCCGCTAAGGTCATCAAAGTGTTGCTTGGGAGAGATGGTGATAATGATGAAAGGAACTCTTGATCCGATGATAGGTCCAGTTCTGCCAAGACATGCTTTCGGCCTCTCATATCCCATCATGTTGCTGTTGTTGTCTATATCAGATCATGAGTAATGTAGCCTTTTCGTGATATTTTACAACTTGAAGCTGTATTATTTGCAGCTCATTGTAAACATCAACATTATTTGAAGCTTTTTTGTTGTATTTTATATATTCGCCATGATTTTAGACAGCTTAGTTATATTCGTTGGGGTTTGAAGTTGGGAGATGGAGACTATCCAAAATACCAGGTATTATGCTCGAGGTATATCATATGCTGTCATTAGTCATTATACTTTGGGTCATGCGTAATTAATTTTTTGGAATTGCTACCTCCTCCGAACATGGAAAGGTTTGCTTTGTGTTAATGAGAGATGGTCAGATATCAGGTAGAAATATACGGAATACTAACCAAAGTTCTGAAAGGAGCTGTCAATAACGTTTTTTACCATTCTAATAGTTTCGCAGTAGCATTTTAGTTGTTAGGAAAGACAGGATGCAAGAATAGTAGGAATAGTAGATTAGCATGGTTGCCAATCTCTCTGATTGCCTGTCCACATGTCAACAAGCAATTTTGTCGGATTTGCTAACGCCCAAGAGAAACATGACCAATTATCTGTCAAAGATGCAAATTTATATTTTCTGCAGTAGTAGCAGTTCGTTTAAAAAAATAAATTTACTAACTTAGGATATGTCAAATGCTATAAAAACAATAAAAAGTCGTCCCAACAAAATGTCTAAGCGCATGAAAAGTTTTTATGCGAGGAGTCGTCGCCGGAACCGTATCAAGTAGTAAGGAACGGTATGTAGACAAAGAATTGAATAAGACAGATTTAAGCAGAGAACCAAGTGGTCAAATATTATATAGGATGTAGTGCACTCGCACTCCCTGTTAAAGGCATGAAATAGAGATGCTTGTTGCATTCAGCTTTTGTATTGATGACAACATTCTCACCCTTAAACCATATGATTTGAATCATCTTTTTGATAATAAGAGCCACAAGAAGTAAAGTACTCACTCAGGAATTTTAAGCGTTTATAATGACCATTGTTGTTCAGTAGTGATAATACAAAATTTTGGTTACGTTTTTCTAGCTAAAAGCATTTACTCCCATGAATTCCACTATGTTCATTATGAGGTACATTCTTTCCCTGAATGATTTGTTCGGTGTGCACGTTTATGTATATCATCAACATGATCATCATCATCATCATCATCACCATCATTTCATCTTTGTGTACCTCATCCTTCGGCATTATAATCGTTATTAGATGCACCAGGATAAAAATCAAGAGAGGGTATTGTACAAGATTACCAACTTACACTTGTAACACAATGCCGTCCCTCCATTCGTGTCGAAAAGCTAGTCAAAGGAGTGAATAAGTGAAGAGAAGAAGGTGCACGTCGCTTCTTTGCAACATTGTTAACAGCATCCTTTTTTCTAACCATTTCTTTGTGGCATTAAATAAATGCTCACCTGAGCTACTCATTTGCTTTCCTAAAAGCACTTAACATGATTACTGTAAAAGAAAGCGATGTCTTACCATCACCATTTAACAACTTATATATTATATTTTTACTCAGTTTTTGAAACCATTTGAAAAGGGAAAGAGTCAATTCAAAAGTACTGTTTTCCTTTAGAAAAGAATTTTATGTATTCCCATTTCATGACTAGGCTTTAAAAAATGAGTTACCAACTCTCAACCAGCTTGTCACTTTGTAGCAATGTTAATTGCGGTAAAGAAGCTCGAAAATTGATACCGGCATTCTACGTTACATGTTTTATACTTTGATTTAAAATCCCTATGAATGGGTAACTGTTTCAAATCCCTCTCTGTGCATCGTTACCCATTATGATTTGAAGATGCACGGCGTCAATTAACGTTCCTTGTTGTATGGTCACAACGTTACACTTGGACTGCAGCAAGTGCATTTATCATGCTATTTTAAATACATATGCTATGTTATGATCAATCGATTATTTATTATCCTTCCCCTTGATTTTAACTTCCGCAAAGTACACAATTTTTCCCTGCAATTCGTTTTTTCATTAGTAAGTATGTAAATAACACGTCTCAACGTTTTAATTCAATTAATAACATTTAAATTTTTGAAAAATTTACAAATATATTGGGGTCTATGAGGAAGGGGTTTAAATGAAAAAGTAAGATTTTTTTTTGGAAAACCACGATAATTGTGTGTACCCTGAAAACTTGCACATGTGTCTTAATATAAAGTTTTAAATGGCTGAGTAATATGACTCATTCAAAAGGAGAAACCTTTTTGCAATATATATTTCTGGATACTTGTTGGTCTGTTTTATTGTGGACTAAGATGGGGGCAATGTCATAATCCATATTTTACAAAAGAGGTAGCGTAAAACGAATGCGTAGAGGACTCTTTTGTCGGCTGCAGAAAAGTCTGGGTTGTGTTTGTCGTGTGTACCACTCATCATTGCATTTGCATTGCCAACTTATATTCGGTGCGTTTACACACAATGCAATTCTACAGTTGAGTGCGTATGCGTAAATACTTTCTGCATTTAAGACTGAGGAAAAGTCCATTGCTCTCTCTCTGGTTTACTGGATTCAATTTTGTATGTACTTATTGGCCTATCTTGAAATAATGGACAGGTAGTCATTGGCATTGGGCACCTTGGCTTTATAAAAACGATGAATTGCAACTTGAACAAACTGCATTAAAATGCATACATAACATGAAGTGAAACGGATGACTTTCCTGTATGGATACTACTATGAATGGCTTAGAGAATGTGAGGATAATGCTAAAGAACATGAGTTATACGTCCGTGGTTTTGTTTAAAGTGTGATAGGGCTAGCCTTTTTTTTACCTTAGCATGAGACCAGTCCAGTCATTGTTCAAGATTATGCCTGGAAGGCTTGAATAAAAAACGTATAACTACGCAGTTCACTTGGCTGGATTGCTTACATAAAGAGTCAGATAAGTAAGACGAAGCTCCACTCTCGGCTTCGACAAAATTAAAGGCCGCTTTACTAAAGTGAACGTCTAACTCCCATTTCACTCGCACCTCCATTTTTCTCAATTGATTATACTCAAGCCGCCGCTTGTTTCCTTTTCATGATGCCGATGCCGAAAGAGAACCGGGCTCTCCTCCTGTCTCTTCTATGATATGACCCACCACCACCACCAACATTACCACACCACTTTTTCATTGCCACTATTTACAAGAGCTTACAACCAACTTACATACGCACTCCATGCAGGGAAACAAACCAAAACGGATTGACAGGAACATACAGTGGTTCAACATCATTTGAATATAATAATATACAATACGAAGATTGAGCTTGAAACACACACTTAAACATAGCAAAAGTAAAAAAGCTCAATCCTTTTCTAAGTTTCCTTTAGAATTTGATGGAATCAAAATCTCCTCATTTTGAGTCCGGTAATCACACAGAAGCTAATTGTAACAGAAATATGCAGGTAATCTTGTTAAATTTTTAAAGTGTGAAATTCACTTTGTAATGCCGCTGTTGTTTGTGTATTTCCTGTTGGGCTCAGGAAATACAAATATTCTTTAAAAGAATTTTCTTTAATTATTGCGAATATGCGTAAGATTCATTAGAAAACCATGGAATTTTTTCGGTATTTCAAAAAAAGTCTGATGTTTAAAATGAGAGAAAATCTATCGGTATGAGAAAGCAAAGCCCTTCCATACTTTTACTTAACAAAGATATTCTCTTTTCTACTTAAAATTGTTATGTTAATTGTGATTTAACGAGAAACGTCTTGAAAGAGACAGACTGCTGAGAACGAAGCGGTAGTACGGTGCGAAGTAAACTCATCGTGATGATAATAATTACTCCTGAAGATTTACTTAGGTGTTTAGTATTCATTAGGAAGAAATATGTATTCCCTTTATGTGGTCTTCTTTTTATCTCTCCGCACCGCCAGCTTGTTTTTCATTGCTTTATGGTCATATTATATTTAAGAGATGTACCGAAGCAACTTTGAAATGTTTAGCTAAACCCTTCTTCTTCAATCCCTTTTAACAAGCAGCTTCGTATGCACGTATGTAAGTATGCGTGTACTAGAGTTATGATCGTTTATGCCATAATAATGTAGAAGAGCCTTCAGTTGCATTTTGATTAGCCCTTTGCTTACAGCTAGTAAAAGCAGTCTGTTTTCTTTAACACATAAGACTAAACTATTGCTGCCATCATATCATCAGTAACAGCTTATAGAACATTGTTGGAAATGCAATTTTGCACTTATTCAAATTCATGCAAAAAAATAAGGATAGTTAAGTTGTTGAAACCCTTCAGGTGATTTGACAGGTTAGACTAGACGAGAGATGGAAATCGTGAATGGGTTGATCAAATTGCTGACATCATCGTCACAACGTTAATTAGATATTGAACTTACGGCTATCCTTACCACAGAGGGGACACTTCACATATAATCAGACTTCAACTTAACAGGGATTCAAGCTCACTAATCGAACTGAATTTATTTTTATACGTTCATGTTTAATGTCCAGTTCGAAATCGTCAGTATGTCACAAACCTGTCTCTACATCATAGCTTATTCTGTCTGTATAAAACTGCAGCGACAACTTTCTATCTTCCGTTTCCTCCAAACTACATGTGTATCGTTATGCCTGGGGTGGACAAAAAATACTAAAAATTGACTCATTTCCTGCTTTCCAAACGAAATAAATATATACTTTCGTGCTTAAATGTATAGTTCCATAATATATCCTATGCATGCACCCAAAGTATCCAAATGTAATGGTAGAGTGGGAAATGGAAGAGGACCACGCTGACACGAGAGACTAGATATATTATGTAATTGAACAAAATTTTTGGTTTGTCACCTGTAATCTGTTCAAATAACTATATTAGTTTTCCCAACAATGATTTCGACCACCAGAGTTACAAGTAATGCAATTTAATATTAGGTCCGATGTCACAGAGAGCAGGCTTTTGTCTTGTTGTTAGAGGGAGTAAAGTCAACAGGATTCAAATTATTGTTCTCACTCAGGTCTACAATATAATTATGTATTGAGTGAGAATACTAGCGTAAGTTCCGCGACACGGTTTCGTGAAAGAACTAGTAGCGGATGTTATTGTTAGTGTCGTCACAAAATTTGTTTCAACAAATGAGACCAACTCACGCGATGAAGGAAATGATATTTTATGAATTATGCTGCATCATACTCTCTCCATAAAAAATAGAATGTGAAAAAATTGAACTGTGTTATCCTTTCGTTTCAAACAAGTAACACCTTTCATGAACAAAATTTTTGTGTATACCTTTTTGTTGTGCCCTATTATTTTGTTGTGCCGAAAATTGTATCAGACCATGGAATGTCAGCATGCAAAGTCTACCTCCGCTTATAAAATCTCAGGCGGGGAAAGAGACCTACACCATCTAATTCGTTATCTCGCCGCAGATTTGCCTGCTTATGATTATGTAACATCATTTTGAATCCTTGTTAAGTAGCAGGTTTTTGCTAGTTAATCATTTTGTTCATTCTGTCTCTCGTTCCGTCAGTGGGCACAATAACTCGAGAACACTATGACTTTTTAAATTCCGTTTTTACAAATCAATAGCTCAGGTCAAACCTGGAATCAAATTCAAGGATAGATCAAATCGGGGTCAAAGATTATGAGATTCTCCTTTAAACCCTAAGTTGCTGGTTCGTTACACTCCTTTATTATTAGATTTTTCTTGCCGGTTCGTTCTCAAGAGTTTAATTATCTAATAGCAGTGGCGTTTAGGATTTAATAAATTTTGAAATTGTAGTAATGATAAATAAATATTTGCCCCTCTCTATGAACGTGGATTAGAACAATTAGATTTTAGCTACAGCAGCACATGCTAAATTTTACGGGTGAGGTTTACCGTGAAAGAAGAATCGTTTAAGATATGGCAGTAACAACGAACCCGTTTATATCGTTATAAAAGTACTTCTAATTGCCTACTTAGAGAGTGCTTTGAATTTTCAACTTTCTGTGTTGATGATGTTGTACCACCAATTAAGTTTTACCGATCGATGACAGTTACAAATTTATAACATAAAAGCTTGTTGGCTATAGTCGACAGCGAATTTTTCGTTGGATATACATAGGATCCATGAGCACCTCTTCCAGCAGCTAAAAACTGAATGTGGAAACTAAATGTTTAATGCCTCAAGTAGCTTCAAGATTGTACCCCTTCTACATCAAATGGGACTATAATTTAAGATGAAATACGCTGATAATCATAGTCAGAGGAGGAAGGCCGAGCTTGATATTTTGTACTACTAATATTAGAAAACACTCTAACTCTACCTCATTCCTAACTGGGTGAACGCGTTACTCAATTGCATTGATTTATATAAACTGTACAAGTATGTATGTACATTTTATAAAGTCTCCTTTTATAAATTAAGGTAGCAATCTGCTATAAAAATACGCCATCGTATAAGAATAAGTTCATCAATCATGCCAAATCTTTACAAGGTAACCTAGCTGTTTAAGCGTATCCGAAATCTGAATAAAATCATCAATTGTTGTAATCCTGATTCATACTCATAACATTAATTGTTTTAGCATGAACTGAATATTTCACTTAATAACCCAAACTTTAAACGATTTGAAATCAGTCTAGAGGTATTTCTTAGCATTAATCATGTTTGTGTGTAATTAGTATTTAATTAGAATTTATTTTGAAACAGTTTTAATAGTGATTGCTGTTTTATTTTAATTGCTCATCAATTATGTATCAATTCCTGACCATTCGAAAGCTTGCACTTTATTTTTCATTGGACAGACAGAACTAACAGTTTCATGAATTTGTTTGTGTTGAGAATACCGAGCTAAAATAAGGATAACCAATTTCACATGCAAGATTCCGTAAGTAGTACGTTCCCTGAATATCATCAATTTCATCATTCCCTGGCGTCATCATTTTTATTAGGGATTCTTATTTAGTACTGCTATTTGGAACCATTAGTACGTTGTTTATTGCAGAGATAACACGTTTCATACTGCATTACATGGGCTCAATCGCCTTGAGGAAAATGGGTGGGTGTAGAGATATTGAGCCTTATAGTGCTTGGTTGTTATCTACAGCCTTATTCGAAACAAAATAGACCGTTGCAACCAGTTCTTATTAAGATATTGATTACGATTATTACCATGAAGAAAAATAGGCGGCCATGTAATAAATCGTTGACTGTTAGAAATTATTTGATCCTTAGGAAAATCGTTATTGTCCATTTCTTCTCAAACATACATGTAATTTGATAACCATATCCGAGATAACGATGCTGCAAACTTTAACAACAGTCACAGATGAAAAGACTACAGATTGTCTATTTTCTCATTATCAGATGTACTACTATAGCTCCCCTCGATTTATTCCTTCGAGAAAAGGTATACATACTTCATTTGGCCATTAACGCCTAACAAATGGGCAGAAAATTAAAAACAATGCTGAAACTGACTTTGAAAGAAGAAAAAACCCTCATTAATGTACTAGGTATATTTCAATAGGTTTGACGTGAATAAAATTCCTTTGTGAAATATGATACCATACGAATTAGAATAAGGGAAACAACGTGAAGGTGGGTATTGAGGAAACAGGTAAGAAAAAGAGGAAAAATTGGTCAAGGTGCTAATTACTATTTCGAAAAGGCGACCTCCCAACTAGCCAATGGTTAAGTGGTAACATCAATTGAGGCTTCTTAATGTGTTAAAAATGATGTCGTTATGCACTTATGTGGTATGAAAGGGGCATGATTCAAGTCAACACAAAGGTATATTATATGAGCGAACCGTACCCTTATATGGGATAACAAATGATGCCGACAAACATGAATGAGCGCTGTTCACGACCTTTCTAGTTTCTTGCTCTGTCTGGTGAAGTACCAGGTAAACCTTTCCATTTATTACTTACATTCTTGCATAATAGTATACCTGGAAGTGGTGTGATGATGATATGATGATGAGTGTATACAATTTCGGGTGGAGTAAACTTTACAAGAACTTGCTCTTTTGGACGTTAAATTTGTATCTGTGAGTGTCAAAGATCGACGCCGATATTATATATACGGCTCAATTAAATATTCTATTGCAGATATCAGATCATCTTAAGTTCTGAGAGTGTGTCCAGAATGTATCAGATAATATATGGGCCATGCATGCATACAAAATTACATATAATAGTTTACAAGGACAATGCCGAGGTTCCAACAATTAGAACTATTCAATTGTCTCTTGTTGCTAAAATTGGATTCTGAATATGTTCTTGAGTTATTTTCAGCTAGTACTCAATTGTTCATACTTTCTATTTAACAAATATGAATGAATTTAGTACACCAACTTAGTGAAAAGTGGAATTAGCCATGAATGGATTTTAAACAAATCAAGAGTCGTAAAGTAACTTTTCAGATAAAGGGCTCCTCAATACACAATAATATTATATTTACAACTTGCATGACAATGGTAGAAGTGTGAGAAAATGAAAGAAAAGAAGAAGGTGTGGTCTTCTCCAATTTGACTAAAGTGTCGAAAAATATATCAGCATGTCAAAGTGGTAAACCAAACTAATTATAAAGGTTCAACTAAGAGAAGAAGTAAGAGAAAGTACCTTTTCTTTTGTAGCTAGTTAATCTTGGTACTCACAAGATTTCTTCGTTTGTCAGTCCCTTCGTGGCATACTTCATGTCTACATACCAATAATTTTCCTGACCATTTACATTTGAAGTTGTAATTCATGCTAGAAAAAGCTGCAAATAACTTTATGCTTATTCCAATATTCACACAGCTTACGTTAATCTTCATTCCATTTTTAGAGGTAAACTTGAACTCAAAAAATTATAAAGCAGATTTTCTCTTGTTTTTTTTGGCGATAAGACCTTCTGCCACTTCGCACATACGTTTTTCAAAGTCCTCAAAAATGTATTACTTTTCCATTGTTACCTTACAAACCATGATGAATGCCTACTACCCTAATATGTTACGAACCTTCAGAAGGCGATGGGTACTTTATCTTTTTTTGTTTCAGTTAGTTACAATATGATGTCATATTGAGTTTCCTTGTCCACTTTGTACATTACAAGTGTAATATTCTTGAGCTTAGATAAAAGATATGCTGAACTAACTTACAGTGCGTCGAAGCCCACCTTCAAAGATCCTCAATAAATCACGATCTAACCTCAATTCACACCACAAACCAATTTTCAGCTGCAGCGCGGCATCACCGAAAGAAGCCAAACGTACCTTAAACAAACCCAAACATTGTTATTTGAAACGAACAATATCCAATAAAATAAAGTTTGAGGGCTGGTAAAAGCACCATAATGACATACTCAATGTTTGTTTGCTGAGACGTGTAAACTGTATGCATATTTGTAAATAATATTGTTTGCACTATAATATGGCACATGCAAAATGCACACATAACTCAATATTTGCTGTTTATTTTTTCCTGTTGTTTGACCAATGTGGCATGCACATCCATTTTTATAATGATAGATTTAGAACCGCAATATATCTGAAAATTACTTTATTCATATCTGTCTACACGAGTTGATATATACGAAGCAATAGGAAAGTTTTTTGACTTGTGATCATTTTCAGGTGTCAATAATCTAATGATCAAATTATTCAAGTTGAATCACTCCAATAAGCATTGCTGGGGAAAAAGATCCACTCAACTATTCCGAAAGGTGCAACCAAACTTTACTTTGTTGGCAGCCGGCGTGTTGCCAGGTTTCCTTGTGTATTCAAGTTACAGAAAGGACTAGAGAACATAAGTGTCATGTTAATTTAGGATATACTTAGGCCGATTTAAACACTTTCTCAACACCTTTTCTGAAACTGGTAGACAGACGACAGTTATCACAGCAGGCACGTGGCAATAGCATACCATAAAATGGTGATTTACGAGTGATGACATGTTTATGAACCCTTTCCATGTTCAAAGTTTAATTCTGTATCAAATATTCTTTTATCCAAAACTTTCCGCTTCAAATCATATTAAGTTAAGAAAGTGAAATTGTGGCAGTATGAAATTTAATTTACTTGATTTGAAGAAAATTTAGGAACTGTAGTATAGAAGACTGGGTAAATTTGTACTTAAAATAGGCATGTATGTATAAAAGACTTGGAATCGCAAGACAAAATTTTGCTTAAGAAAGTAGCAGCAACCTCATTATAAATCGATTATATTCTGATAGCGCGCGGTAAATTTTCCACATTAAGAAAGCTATGACACCTAGTGTAATTTTTTACAAAGGTTAAGGTAATAAGCACAGCGTAATTGGGATTTCTCGCAATCTGTGTAGTTCCTTGCCGCACTTACCTGTAAGACGTGGAACGACAGGAAAACAACTTGTTTTTAATATTTTTTGTATTGAATTTAGATTTTACATTAGGTTCAGGTACACACTGATGATGGTGTGGCGTCATTATACTCACATTACAATTGCATTACACCATGATAACGATGATGTCTAGTAGCAATATTTATTTTTCCGCTGCTTATCATTATTTTATGAAGTCATTGCCTTTCCCACTCCGTTCCTAAAAGGTGAAATATATATGTTCAGATGGCAATTAATACCAAACGAGATGACAAGAAGCTGGGAATTATTTCGTTATAAAGGGTAATTTTTTGATGCATCAAGGATTCAAAATGTGGATATGTTTTATTGACCAGGATGGGACTTGGAATAAAAATATTGGATATTACTATGAAACAGCTACGAATATTTTTCTGGTTTGTACACATTCAAATGGTGAAGTTGTTTTTACACAAGAGTACTTAAAAGCAGCACAATATTGTAACTCAGCATGAACAAGAGCCAGGATTTAAATACTTTTTCTATGATAACAAGATTTACTTTTCCTTTTAGTTGTCATGAGGGCGGACCGAAGGCAATAATTTTTGTGTAAATTAAGTAACATGAATTTAATAATTATTCCACTTACTCCACAGTTCTACCCTTGAAGGTGGTATGCGAAACTAACATAACTGCGTGAATATAAATTCGTAGGTGCGGAAGTATTATTTTTAAAACAAAAAATACACATGTTTTGCCAAACCAATCTTGATATAGAAACGTGATGCAGTGTGGCGGAAAGGATTCAATTACCGTCAACATTAAGCTTGAGAGTAACGAAGTTATGCAAATTATGATACAAACATGTCTATTACTAACAGGATATGTCATGAAGCAACAATCATAATATTATACAGAGTTATTTAGTGCAGAACAGAAGAGCAACAACGTAAGGTACATGTATCCGCTGTGGGTAATGAATGGAATACGTTATCACAACAGTTGCCATTTAACAATCACTGACTGTGGGTAGACTCCCAGTTGAATCATGTTTTTGATGTAGCGTTATTTAATGAGATGAAGATTTTATCGGTATTATTACAGCCCAACTAGAGTCTAGAAACATTTAACAAAGTAAATATTAAGATATTGCTACTAATTGGTGCTAAGGTTACACAAAACTTTCTATCTGACGGTTATTTTAGTTGGGTATAAGTCATGAAAAGTATTTTTAACCAAACTTTATTTTTAGTTTTTGGGAGCATCGCGTCCAGCCCATAAAAAGCACATTTGTGTAAGGTTGTTGGGTTCATGGCAAAAGGTGTGCTTCCTTTTAATAAAGTTAGATTTCCTGTGTGTAGTAAATTTAGATGTGAATCAGAAAAATATGATCCGCCTGAAATATGAGCTACAATCGTAAAAAATATTAAGTATGATCATGGTCGAATCGACTTAGATTTCATATGCAACTCCAAGGCTCATTATCATTTCTCAAAATGTCATTTGTCGTTATCACATTGCAGTCAGTTCCTGTTTACAGCATGATTCCAACTCTAGAATTGTGGAAACATAGAAACACCCCCAAAACGCCAGGTATAAATCCTTACCCATACCTTCAATATATGCCCTTGAAATAAAGTGTATAAGTTTACGTGGGCTAAAAAATAAGTAGTAGACATATTTTGACTGCTAAACTTTCTTTCGATTTCCCTTATAAATCAATAATACAAATATAAAAACAGATAGAGTTACTATTTCGTCAAAAATTCACCACTTTTTCATGTTTGCATTGGTTACCATTCGTTATATTATGCTAGGTGTTCCAGTTGCCGTGGAATCTACACTTTTCCATGTTTTAATGACGACTCTGTAGACAATCTCTTGCTTTGCTGGTACACTGTTTACAACTTTGACACACGATCCCTCCGTCCGCTACAACCAAAGTGAGACCAATTTCTCCTTGTGAAGCCACAGTCATTATACTGACCCTCTGTGACTGCACTAGATTTGTTAGTTTTTTGTTACTTTGCCACATTAGTTCGCAACTTTTTTTGTAGCATCTTGGGATGTCGGTTTCATTTTCCCACAGCCACATCATCAAAAGTATCACCGTAAAATGCCTCAGAGATCTGTTTCACCTGAGAGAATCCCACTGCAGCAATAAAAGGAAAGTTTTGGCCGTCTGTTGTACGCACATATGATGCTGTTTCTAGAATGCAATTACTAGGATTGACTGATCACCGCCACCACCGTATTCATGAGCTGAGATGTGGTGGATAGTTTGCATCATTAGTAGGGGCCCCACAATATTGTACTAAGGCAACCGGCCCGCACCGCAGAAGCTCTGATGCCGTCTGTGCCTTGATAATCACCGTTTGTTTACCACGTCAAAAGAAAATAATGCAGCACTGCAGTACTTATATACAAACCTTAATATTTATATCAAAACCAGAAAATAACAACCCGCGACTATGAAAGCCCGTTCAAAAAATTATAACAATTATTTTTATGCCCACTAATACACTACGCACACATATGTATAGATGGTTTTCTCACTAAAGAGTCTTTTTGAATCGGGGAGAACGTACCAAGTTGTGTGCGTACATGTGGTGAGCTCAATTTTAAATTTTTTGTGGACAGATTTTGGCCAACACCCCTGAAACTAAATGGTTCATGTTTATAATCTATTTTAGGGATGAATATATGCAATTTTAAACTTTCGCGTGATCTTGCAAACTAAACATTTTTTATCGTTAGTATTAGACAAGCTAAAACAAAAGGTTGCCAGGTAGGAAAAACAATATAGCATAAAAATTTGAATTGTCAAATTAGCCTATTATTACCCTCTCAGGATCATATTCAACTAGAGCAAACCTCCTTTGTGAGAAAGTCAAAATGTTTACAGAGATCGCCAAAATGTGATGAATAATGCTTACTATGACTACTTGGTTTTCTTGTCGGGCTTTGATTTGTGAGACGAATAAAACATACTCCATCCGGATGATGAGTTTCAGTTTAGCATTCTGTTCTGTTTGCCCTCGAAATAATTATGTGGTTTTTTGATTATTATGCTTTATTCTCTCAAGGTATGATGAGACTTCATCCTTGGTATGTTGATATGTAAGTATATATATGTATGTATATCGTGATAAAGACAGTTTGATCCTGGGAAACAATGTGTAATGCAATAGATCTGAGGAGAGCAAAGTAGATCATCATTATCCGAAAACTGATCGAGTTTACATTGTCATGTGATGGGATGATCATATCATCATCATATGTATAGGTAAAGGCTCATACCTATCAACCTATGCAATTATGTACTTTATAGCTCAACATATAGTCAGTGGTTTTCTCATGCATTATGTCAAACATGTGCTTTCTTTACAAGCCATTACGAAACTCATTATTTGATATTTGAGTGGTATGGTACAGAGAAATTTAATATGCTTTATAATAGACATCTCCGTTCCCTGCTCTCTTTAGCTCCACTCAACCACGACATTTTGGACTAGGCACTGAGTAAGACTACAGAGTGATTAGTAACAGACAAAACGCTGTAAAAAACATTGATATCAATTTTCATTCTAATACAGTGAGGTCATAAAACTTGTTAGTTTCATCATGTAGCGATTGATTTCCAACCTTTTTCTTTAGTTGATAGGATCCTGATACACGCAGCATGTTGAAGCGTCGTGCGTATAGAGCGTATTTATAATGTTATTTGTCATATTACCTTACATACTAATAATCATATCACAATTTGTGATGTTATCAGTACACCACCCAATCTAATCTAGGATCTTGTAACAACATTCAAGTGAAAATATTTACGTATTGCACTGTTTTCCAGCATTTCATTGTGCTCAGATCACATTTGATTACAAACACGACTTCATCTACTGAGAGTTTTTTTTAAACTGGAAGTCGGTGCTAGCCACAAGTAATAAAGAAACCGAATCGGAGCCAGAATCAAAAGTAGTCTAACAATTCACAACTCGAGTTTCTTTCATTATCACCATTTAAAGCAGCCATTTTGTGCTTGTTAATTATATTTTGACATCTCCGCCTTGCATTCAAGTTTTTTGCTCTCATCCTCCTAATTGAACTGTCTGATAGCTTACCCGTTAACTTTCTCTTTTAATTGATTTACATGGTAATAAAAACGAAGACTAATAAGAAAAATGTAGATAAAGCCGCTAGATTTACCTAAAACAAAAATCTGTCCAAATAGATTATTCCACAACTGACAAGAAAATGCAAAACCGAAACTCGTTTGTTTGTGCTTCCTGCAGAGAGCTAAGATTGCAAAAACATTACCTGGGGGAACAAAAGACTTCTTTTCAACTTGTTTAGAAAACCTTTGCTAGAAAATATTTTGACTAATTATGGTATTCACACAATTTTTATAATGTAGTAAATATTCTTTTAATTTCTCATATTATGTATATCTGGTTCAGCGGCTTTTTTATTTTCAAAGGGATACATGACATTTACATCTGACACGACTACAGAAAAAAATTGGAAACTAGTGACCCGAAATGAGTCAACAATACCAAAGCGCTTTTTGTAAGCTCTGAAACAAAACAAACTCTTCACAGTTCAGTGCTCACAAAAGACCGACATTTCTTGTTGAAACAGCTACGACAATGTTGACTCTATTCAATCTTTTTGTTAAATGTTGGTCCGATTATACGGTGGAAATGCTTAGCATTACTTTTCAATTTGCAGGAGCGTTGTAACTCTCTACCACATCCGGCATGCTTTAATGAACGATGAGTAATCGATTGGTTAGTGCTACTGGCTGTTCTGTTTTTCATCTGATCTGGCGAATTATAAAGTATAGATATGTTCCAATGAATGAATAAAGAAATGGCTAAGAAATGAGAGATACATAAACTCAGCAAACATATAAAAGATGGAAAGTTGCTGCTTGACGATTTTTAAAAAAAGATTTGGAGTAAAATAACATTTAATCCATATCCATAGCATAAAGGAAATAATATGTACGTTGTTGACTTGGCTTTTTCCTTTTCATAACGACCACAAATTGGGCATTTTGAAGGAAAAATTTATTTAGGCATTTGTATGTGTGCTGTAAGTAGTGTTATTATTATTAGAATCTTAACTCTGATTGAGTAACCGCAAAGAGGCTCCTTTCGGATCCTTCCTTAATGGGATGTAATGAAGAAAAAGAGCCGGTCGATTTTTTACGTCAGCCGATAATCATCATCAGTTTTTGCCCCACCACAAGACAGCCTACTTCGTCAGATTGACGATTCGCTTAATTATCACAATGCCTTTTCCGACAAAAGAGTAAAAGACTGGACTAATCTTTTACTCCCTATCATTTACATGAAGAATGATTGCTATTTTATCTCACTTTCACGTACTTACTACACATTATAATCCTCTTGCAGGAGCAAACAGGTTTTAATACTTTGAGCATCGGGATGAACGACTGTGTCGATAAAACGCATGTTATTGCTATTTAAAACAAGAAGAAACGTATATTAAAAGAGCTCCATAAAGTAAAATATTAGAATGAAATCATATTTATATTCATATATGAGAAACATACTTTTCAATGTAATTGGTAATGGAAAAGATCTGGACGTAATTTGGTTTTGTACAAATGCTATTATTGTTTGTAACGGCGAGCGTCAATTTTTACGATAGCAGCGCCATATATTGCATGATTTCGAAAGGTTGTCCAAGTAGCCGCTGCAAACCCTTCGCCGTATTGAATTGCTTCAGTAGAGGGTGTAAACACATAGATTCATATGAAGAGATGAGGGCAACTTATACAAACTGAACAACATTCTTTAGTAATACATGCGGCTCTAAACTGTGAAAAGTACATCATACAAAAGGCATCTAGTGAGTAGGAATCAAGTTTCTTATAACTTTGGTATAAAACGGGTGGATGGAACGGTTGTACATCCCGACAAGGATTTTTGTATAGTAAAAAGTGCTGAGTGGAAAATTCAGATGGAGATTACAAATTTTTTTCTTGGGTGGTTAAAAATAAGCAAAGAGGAAAATTGACTGAACGATTAGTAGTAAAATTGGTAACATACATATGTCTGTCAGCGATCAGCGTGCAAATTTGCACACTCAATTTTGCACTATACGAAAGAGTTAAAATATGCACTCCACTAATTATTGATGCAAATTTACATTCTAAAATGGCAAAAAGATGTCATAATTATTGAAACGCACAAAACAACTCCGGGAACTTTATATCAAGCTGGTTGGTTAGAAGTTGGATTAATTTTTTACTAAAATTCATGCATTAAGTTATGCTTTTTATATACTATTCCCACTTTGCCACATGCAAAAACTCAATTGCAAATATGAATTGCTGGAGTGCAATTTTGCACCCCTAAGTATATTACTAAATACCCCAATTCAGAATTTTAGGCAAAGGAAAATATTGGGAATATTTCCCTTTATTAGACTAATTTTAAAGAAAGTGTCATAAATAAGGCGACCAAAAAGCATCCGAAGCATCCTAAAAGCATCTTCAACAATAGACCTATGGTCGCTAGGTCCATAGGTAATTGTTTTAAATTCCTAGGGACGCGCATTTCAAAAATCATGGGCGTACCTAGGAATTTAAAACAATGTATTGTTTCAAATTCTTAGGTACGCCCATGATTTTTGAAATAGGCCTGTCCAAATAAAAAATCCTACGGACGTTGTTTCCGGAACTACTACAGTTATGCTAAAATTACATCTTCCAACCTTGCATTCAACATAAAAAAAGATAGGTTGGGGTGTCTAAGAGCTATCCCGTCAGACCAACCTGATCATTATCCTCGTATTCAGTTATAAAATAAACAAAATTTTGTGCTTGACATTCATATTTCCTCGTAAGTAGTATGACTGTGGCATGGAACTCTTCTGTATACCTACGGAGTTAGTTAATTGAATCAAGCAAATGTCAGATAAATGTTCTTTCTTGATAGCAGCTGAAAAAGATTACAAACGTCGATTGTCTCTTACATTTCAACTATCAATAAATCGAGTTGAATTATAGCTTCTGTGACTTATGTGGTTTGGTTGCATTGAATTGCATAGAAGTTATTCATTTGGTATTTAGTAAGTTGAACGTCAATCGCATGCGCATCCTTCATTCATTAAATGGCAAGTAAAATAATTAATTCTTTATAATTTTAATATGATACTTAACTGGTTGTGATTAACAATACCGTAACGGTTGGAATTTTAACGTTAGAGCTATACTCAAAAGAGATTGGAAACTATAACAATATTACCTTTATTGGGCTCAAAATGCAGAGTTGAATGAACATAAAGCTGCAATGCGTACGTGATTTCGTCAATACATACCTTCAATAACTCGAATGAAACGTGAAATACATACGATATACATATGAAATATAGAGTGCATGCGCGCTTTCCCATGGTTTTGTTTAATAAAAGTACAATTAAGTAAGCATTAATGTTCTTAGCACCTTGTAAAAACTTTATCTTACATAGGATGAAATGTATGTGTGTATGTGTGTATGTACTGGAGGCAGTAAGAACAGATAGGAAACTGAACCACAGCTGTGTAGAGTCCACCCATTTGGTGAACTATTACAGTCTCGCCTCAATAACATTATGCGCAAGCATATTACTGTATGTCATTTTTCAGCCTGCCAGATGCAACAATATAAGAGTGTAGCACCGGCAAGCTGATTGACAAAAGTTCATCCGGGCCGAAGGTGTTACCCTCCAGCACATCTAAACGAACTTCCAAAAAAGCATCGCATTTCCCTAGGAAATGCACACTGGTCTCCTTTTCCATCTCACAGAAGGGGCAGATATTGCTATCCGCCTTACCCATCCTGTGAAGGTGACCCCTGAGGGTCGAGTGACCAGTAATGATGCCAACCAACATTCGCAGGTTAGACCTGCCCAACGAACAGAGATAATTGCTTATCTTTGGAGACGGAATTTTTACCAGCTGCTTAGTTTGTCTGGCTCCATTATATTGGTGCCATAAGACCTTGTGCTGCCCTTCCGCCCACGAATGGATAGCTGAGCGCACGGTCGACAAAGCAACTGGAACGATTGGCTCTGGGCCAAATACAATTGTTTCAGCAGCTTCCTTGGCCAGAGCATCAACCTGCTCATTGCCATAGAAGCCCTGGTGTGCCGGAATCCAAACTAGCTCGACCACGTGCATTGCCGCGAGAGCCTGTAAGGATTCGAAACATTCTCCCACCAGTTTGGTCATGTGGTATTTAGTATTAAGCGCCTGTAAGGCACTCTTACTGTCAGAGTAGATGAAGACGTTCTGCCCCCTATCAAGGTTGCCAAGAGCATCTCCTACCCACGCGATTGCCAAGACTTCGGCCTGAAAGACCGTTGTCGAATAACCAAGTGGGAAACACAATTGCCATTGCTCACCACGCCAGTTGACGATAGCGGCCGCCCCTGTCCTCCCGTCGTGTCTGGACCCATCCGTATAGCAGACAACGTCTTCGAAGTCATGCTGAGGGGGTCCATTCTTTTCCCAAGTATCTCTACTTGGGAACGAGATACCAAAACCACCCTCCACTAAGGGCCTAGTAACCGTGAGGTCGCAGGGCCACTTAGTGATGGGTACCTTGTTGCTTAAATTGCGGCATACTTTGACATGGTTGTTCCGGACCAGGTGACCACAGTCTCCTTTGTCCTTCCACATGCCATTTTTGAGCAACCTATGCATAGTCCTGAGGGCAGTTGCCCTTACCAATACTTCTACCGGCGCGATTCCCATTAGGGACTCTAGCGCTTTCGTAGGAGTAGTTCGCATGGCACCCGTTACAAGTAACAAGGCTAAGCGCTGAACTTTCTCCAAGTACTTCACGTTGTACCTTCTGTCCACTGCCGTAACCCATGCCACAGACCCGTAGGTTAGAGCCGGTCTAACGACAGAGGTATAAATCCACCTCATCAGCCTAGGCGACAACCCCCATCTGGGAGAAGCCATCTTACTACACCGCGCAAGAGCCGCACAGAGTTTCCTCGAGCGCTCTGCACAGTGGTAGCTCCAGGTCAGTTTATTATCAATTGTGATACCTAAGTATCTGACATTTGTACAGAAGGGAACAGGTTCCCCTCCATAGTGAAGACGCGGTACACCAGTCATTTTGCGTCTAAGCGTAAACAAAAGTGCTTCCGTCTTTGACGCATTGACCGATAGCTCCACCTCATCACACCAAACTTTTACCAGTTTCAGGGCCTTCTGCGTGACACTAAGCACTTCCGCGAGGTGTTTACCCCGCTGAAGAAGCCCAATGTCATCAGCGAAGCCCTGTGATGACAGACTGGGTACCTCTCTGCGTAGGATGGCTAGAAGCTCATCAACCACACAGTCCCACAAAAAAGGAGATAACACTCCACCTTGGGGGCACCCAGCACCCACCGCCATGCTAGCACTGCTACCTTGAGCAGTAGCAGTCACATTTCTGTTCGCCAGCATGGAGCAAATCCATCTGACGTACACTTCCGCCACACCGAGCCGTCTGAGAGCCCTTCTGATCACCCAGTAGGGCACCTTGTTAAAGGCGCCCTCGATATCCAGAAAGACTCCCACCGCAATGTCTCCCGAGGCAAGTGCCTCCTCTATCTCCCTTACCAATCGATGCAGGGCAGCGTCCGTGGACGCGCCTCGTAGATACGCGAACTGCCCGTTCCTCTTAAGTCTGTCTATCAAGTCTGGTGTCTTGACTTCCCAATCCACCAGTCTCTCAAGAATCTTCAAGAGGAAGGACGTAAGCGAAATGGGTCTCCAAGCCGACGCCACCCCATACCCATTTTTACCCCCTTTGGGGATAAACACCACTTTGGCTTCCCTCCAACCCTTTGGCGTGTGCCCAAGGGTGAGGCAGGCCCGAAAGATTTCAATCAGCTGGGGCATCAAGTCATCCATCCCCGCTCTTAAAAGAGCAGGAAAGATTTCATCAGCCCCAGGAGCTTTGAAAGAACTAAAGCTGGCAATAGCCGCCTTGATTTTACACTCTGTGACCACATCCTCAGAGATATGCATCGGCACTGGACCCGGGCTAAGGTCCAATGGACCCCCGCCTGAGTCTCCAGTACCGGCTTCCTCCTTAAAGTTAGTGGCCAACAGATGCTTTAGGGTTTCCTCCGTGCTAGAGGTGGGACCCTGAGAAGTCTCAATGGTCCCTAACCATAGGATGAAATACGACAGAGACGGACAGCCAAGTAGCTGCAGTTTGTGTTATTCACCTATGAAGTAGCCTAAAAATATCTTCTAGTATGCATAATTATGTGTTAAATCAATTACCATAAAAAAGTACATCTAATAAAAGGTTGTCATTTTCTTTTTTTATGTGGTACTTGTCTAATAAAAGGTACGGAAATACTGTGGTGCTGGTATCTCATTTTCATATGGTGTACGGAGGTAGTTTTTAAGTACACGTTTAAATGGATCACAACAATAAATAAATCAAATAAATCAAATAACAATAAATCCTGCAGTTATTAACTTTAAATTAAACTGTGTTGGAAAGCAAAGTCTTTAATTGCATGTGAGTAAGGGGCATTCTTTCGAGATATTTGTTCTTGTAGCTCATCAATCAACGTGTATGGCTTTTGCTTGATTTCTGACGCCTTTCTTTTTTAGCTCTCTTGCTTTCCTGATGGTCATTGTCAAGCTTTCGCTTTGCATTCCGTACACGATTTTACTTTTTCATATGTGATCATAATATGTTGGTTGGCCGAAGATCGATTGTGACATTACTAATGTCTTTGTAGTCAGGGATATATGGTCCGTGGATCATTTTATATGGATACAAAATATGGTCTGCATGTCTGATCTAGTTATGTTTATCTATGACAAACATATATAATTATGCATGTGCATACATGATAAAAAACTTCTATTCACTTATGCATAATTATGAATAGAATTGATTTGAGAGAGAGCCAGACCTGAAAAATTGAATTGAAAGAAGTCCGTCCAATTCAAGCCCTTAATTGAATGAGAAATGATTTTTCATGTATTAGTGACCATACTGGCCATGTTACATTTTATTTTTGTTCGGGTAGAGATGTGGGAAAAATCCGACACTTCAAATTTCTTATATGAAAAATAACACGAAAAATTAAACTTGAGAAAGAACGCATAAAACTAAATTTAAATTTCTCTATATATTTGGAGTTGAATCAAGGTCTAGTTGCGTCCCAATGCTTCGTCCGTCCGTTTATACCCACATGAAATGCATTAATAGTGCGTTCATCTTAATTGGAGCTCAAGAATAAATCAATGAGAGGATTTCCGCCTAGGTAATCGCTCAAAGAATATGCATACAAATTTTCAGCCAAATCCGTTCATTAACCTGCAAGAAACTACCGTCCCTCTGAATGTTGTCTCATTGCCCTGCTGAAAAAGTCTCAAGTTTCACCCACCTAGGAATCCAATTTGCTTTCATAACTTTCAGAGCTCTTCCACATAAGCATAAGTTATGGTAAATGAACTGCTAGTAAGCAGGCCAAAGACGTAGCTGAAGAAGGCGTTGAGTGATCACCTGGCTCAACTCACGTCAAAGTAACATGTCCATATTTTCAACTTTTAAATTCGCATATTTTCAATGCACCATTAAAATCGGCTTACTGAGAAACGGTAAAATCTCGTTTTCTTCTAGAATTGACCTGTTCTCAAAGCTTTTACAGCATAAGTAAAGTTAATTGAAGTAGAATATTTAGTGAGAACACTTTAGCAAAAATTTCAAGATATACATTGTGTTCTACGTGTTTTAGAGATACATATTGCGTTGGAACGGGATTCGCTAAAGTGTTCTCAGACCCTCAAACAGCACTTAATTGCTGGGCTAGTTAAGAGGGCAATTAACCCCTGTCAAACTTCTTGGGTTGGTTGACACACTACGTTTCACATTTTTATCAACAAAAAAAGGATATCGTGAAATAGCATACTGAGTAAACAAATTAACAAACTGCATTAAATCAGAATCTATCACCTCTCACTAATTCATAAGTCAATTACTTTTTATAAATACGTCGGCAACTTGTGAACCCCCCTTTTTCCTTTGTTGCATTGCCACCAATAAAAAAGGGGCAATGAGATCCTACAGTAGGGTGTGTGACGAAAAAAATATGCAAACGAGATTTTTGTCACTTTGACGTGATTTGAGCCACCTCCAAACCCCCTCCTCCCATGTCCACTAAATCTCCTCCACCACCTCTCTCTCTTAACCCACCTCTGCGATCCTCTCCCAACGTAGTAAACACATAATACCATTCCGGATTCTGCATTTATGCACAAGCTCATCCACACGGATGCTATGCAATTCTTACGTATACGAATACGTTTTAGCCAAATCGATGAGTTTCTGAACTTTCGAGCCTATGACTTTGGAACCGTTTGACCGATTTGGCTGAAAAGTATTCCCAGAGGTCCCCTTGAGTAGTTCTACCTGTGTACCAAATTTCGTCCAAATCGGTCAATGTATGTGACCAGGAGAGTGCGCACAGACAGACGGACAGACAGACAGTTTGAGTAAAACCATTACTTCGCTGAATGCTCTTGCTTCAGCTACGTAATCAAAATTGGGCGTGTTATATGGTTTTCATATATGCAGCGAATCTTCTCCAATACTGTTTTTTCCACAAAATGACCCATTTTCATAAACTCTCATGCAATGACATAATTTTGGGTTTATGTGTCACGTAAATGCTTCATATGTGCATCAGCTTGTAAAAAATACATGGTTTGCAAAAAGTCGGATTTTGAAAAAAAACGGTAACGGTAATTTTTCGAGAATAACAACCCATTGTGAAATATGCTTTTGCACACGTTCATTACTCACTAAAATGAGCATATGAAAAAAATTTGAGCCAAATCGAAGGGTTACCACTGCCGTAGTTCCCTCGTAAGATAATACATTTTTGTTGAATATGTTGTAAATATGAGTCAATGGGGCCGTTTTATGTATATTATAAATTCTACTGAGATATGGATACTCTTCTTCAGTGGAGTTTCATACACTATTGGACGTACTCAAAGGCCTTGGCGTTTCAACATTGAGTATGCACGTATATTTTTTTCTTATTGAAAATTTAATCACGTTTAGAACACAAGTAGCTCTTTTATCATCAACCGTATCCATATGAACAAAAGATATTGATTGCTAAAGGCACCCTCAGTGAATGTTGCGGGATTCATGTCAACAACAGCAGCAATTCACTCTAGCAGAGATTACGATAATCGCTGCCATCACATTTAGGGTAATTTCATGCTTCATTTCCTTAGGGAGCTGTATTTATAGATAAATGGAGTCTGCTGAAGTGTGAAGGGGTGGTGCAGCATGAATTGAGTTGGCTATTCAACAACGTTTGAAATTTGTAACGATATCATCAAAAGCATATTCCCGGAATGCACAGTTTGAGCTGCATGATAAATTGTGATACTTTTTCACGTTTGATAAGCGTACATTTCTAGTTCACACAGTTTGTATTTTTTTCAAAGCATAACCTTTGTATTTAACCGGGTACGTGACTTGGTTTTTTGAACTCTTATATGGGTGCATTTATCATTTAACTTGGATTTGAAATGTTATTACTTAAATTACGCATTCATCATAATGGAATAAATATGTATGACGAATATAGAAGTGAAAGCTCCAGTTTTTGTACTTTAATTCAGTGTTAGATAAATGAGGAAGAGTATTCTACTTGGTTAAGACGCAGGGAATTCATTTTACAATGCGAAAGCTCATTTAGCTCTGAACTATGTTCAAAGTGTCTGCACGTACTTGAGCTAATACTAAAATAGTAAAAACATGGAAGTATGCGCCTGCTTGCAGTCCTTCGACAAAACCTCAAACAAGTGTACGCTTTTGCAAATTGTGTATATGTTAGTTTTTATTTGCTTCATATGAAAACGAGAGAGATGCATGATAGTAAAACAAATCACAGAATAAGTTCTGTTGATATAAATTTATAAATGAAATCCCAACTTAATATTTATTTAGACTGAATAAACATTATTTGATTGAGTGACGGAAGGCTAGGTGATAAATTGAAACAATCTTCATGTTTTACACCGAATATTTAGTACACGGAACTTAATATTTCATTATTAATCGCAAAAAAGTCAACTGAGATAAGCGGAATTATGAAAAAGCATGAAATAAAGAGATGTGCCAAGAGAATTAACTTTCAATGCAAACTCTGAACATTTTACGCTTTTTGTTGTAAACCTCAACAATGTTTACAAAAGGAAACTTGAGCTTTTAAGTCGAAAATCCATCTGTTCCACTACCTACATGAAATACATCTGGCTCATCCTTTGCTTGTTTACGTTAAAGAAATTTTATTCACAGACAGTAGGAGCAGTGGTATAAAGAAATCAGGGTAACGCTCAGCAGTCAAGCTGTGTGTAAGAACTTAATAGTTTTTTTTTGTCGGGAGGCACTTGTCAAATAGGAAGTATGTGTATCATTCATTACACTCACTAACTACATTTACAGCCTAAGTTTATCTCAACCGGAATAATACGAGGCAATGAAATGAGACTGGGCTCAGAAGTAGAAGTGTGTGCTTTTCCAATCCGCATTCCACATTAGCTCTGGTTTTTACTCTTTTCTGTGGAACTATTGATTTTACAAGCAACTGATCACATGCATTGTACTGTGAGTATATGTGGTTCAGTTTAACTTGTACTGCCAACTACTGAAGGACAATGAAAACTGAATACTAACCCCAAGAATAACCTTTATCAAGAAATGGATATTAAATTGTACAAACTGACAATTGCTTACTAAAAAGTATGTTAATTCCGTTTTGAAATATTTACGCGATAACATTAAGAAAATCCATTGACTTTCGTTATTTTTGTCGTCATTACAACTCCAGAGAGAAAGAATTTGAAAAACTACTTTGGATTTTCTTGGTAGCTTGTGCCTATCTGGGTTTTAAATTTGCCAGATAAAACGTAGAATAGTTTACTTTCATAGATTCCTAAGCAATAATAATTTTACAACACACTTTTACGTTTTTAGTCGACACCATCCCACAATACATTTTTAGGAAAAATATGTATTACGCATGCATGAACCCGAAACCCAACCTCCAGCAGAGAATTAATATATGGGTTTGATTGCACTAACTTTTCCGTAGATTAATAAATTTGTGTTTGGTGAAGCAATATACACACGCGTGTGATACTGATATTGTTGCAGTTAAATGTTAGACATGTACAAAAACCTGCCGTCTGTTTGTGTCTGTATGCTGATGCCCATTAACGAAATTACACGACCTGGTATTATAACATAATAGTAATCAATACCATAAACTAATGTTCCCCGTAGCCAACCTGTCTTCCGACATTCACTTCACTCCGTGTGAAATCTCTGCTTACAAGTACGTTGGAGTGAATAAGTCCTTCACCTCACTTTCAATGGTGTGAAAATTATTTCCTTAACGCGTTACCCGAAGTTTTGTTGTGAGATAATAGGGAGCCAGCCGTTTTCTCCAAAAGGGGCACGTGCTGTGATATGAATGTGAAGGGTGCCGTGGGAGGCACTACCAGTCATTACAGAAGTCCTGTATCATTATGAGCATGAATTCATTTTTATCTGTTGATTACATGAGGTAAGTTAAAGTGGTACAACACTTTCAGTACATTTACTTAATTAAAACCGCAGCAAATTTTATGTAATAAAATCTCCATTGGCCAAATGCATACATACTCTTCCGTTGTGAGTGCAAATGGGTTGCTCACTCTGCAGCAGTCAAAAGCAATTTTAGCTGTTATGTTGTGTTCAATCTAAACCTTGAAAAACACAATGGTACGAGAACGAATTTGTAGCATACGCTCATGAAAGTAAAACTCATTGCAATGAGTACTTCATACTTAGGTAAAAAAAAATACTTTGATTCAACAAAATTTAATCAATGGCTACGCATCCTAAATACCGAATTTGTTGATATAGGATTACGAATTTTTTGGTATGGTGTAAAAATAAACGACTAATCCAAAAGGTCTAATCCCCATTTAGTTTTTTATTCTTTAATTTAATTCAGCATATTTTGAATACATACTTGTTTACAATTTATTTTTCTACACAACACAAGTTTAGAAACGTAAAAAATTTCCAAACTTCAAATTGATTTTAACGCCAATTGTGCAAGCTTACATAACATATGACGTACTGAAGTTTTATATCCTTATTACAAAAAGAGGGTGAAGCGCTGTAATTCAGGAAGCTGTAGTAAAAATCGATGACTTTCCTCAAGACGGTGGACTTCAATAACTTTTCATTGCACGTAGATCGATGATGATGACGAGGTGTGTGGGCTCACTCTGTAGCTTGCACTATGTACTTGTGGCTAGATGGTGATGACTGGGTGCTCAGCGGCTGGTTGGCCAACAGTGATATGCGTACAGGGTGTTGAAAAGAAGGTTAGTTGGGTTTAAATAAGGCTTTATTTCATCCCGATTGTAAACAACCTACAAAAAAGGTTAAACAACATTTGAGACTTAATGCGTCTTCTCAAAACAAACATACTCTTTTCATTTGGCCCACCAACGAGATTCCTATTTAGCTGTTGTGATGATGCTGAACAAAATTTCTGACTTGTGGCTAAATATAAGCTAACTCCTAAAATCTAAACAACGATACCGACCATCATTGTGTATGCACTGAGAATATTGCTTTACAAATCACTTTCTTTTTATTGATGCTTGATGATGGATATGTAAAACTGCCTGTCGTTCAACTCTCTATAAATTGCTGCTTTTTCTTCTTTTACCCCCCGAATTATTGCATTACATTTACATCTACAGCATGAACACTCTAAAACTTTTCTGGACAACATGTCTGAGCTAGTAATAACGTTACCATACAATACTTGCTATGAATGCCTCTCCATCATACTAAAAATGTTTTCAACATGCAAAAATAAATGACCATGTAAATATACCTTATCGTCTTTCATCAAAATTTTCACGGCAACTTTCCGTGGCTGAGGAACGTGACAGGGAGAACTGATGTCTTGCTGAAATTTCCTTTTTGTTTTGTACCTCCGATTCTGGAACCATATCTTCACCTACGGATTATATCAATGCAAAAAGTATAGTTAGATTTTATTACAAGTATATTAATTAAAAATGAAAATAATAGATTATTTCATAATTATACTCAAGGAATTGGAGCAATTTAATATTATTCGAATTCATCCTAAAGAATCTCAAATCTCTCTTATTAAATACACATAATTAAACTGAATGCACTTTATTTTGAATACATACTTTATAATGAAAACAGGATTGAAAATATCTACATATTGTCAACTGATCAACCAAGTGGCTAGTCAGGTGGGATTTGTAGAAAAGAGCGTAACAGCCATAGATCGATTATTCTGTACTTATATTGACTGGTATGAGCTACACGCTTAGTTATATAATAGTTGGACGGATTTATAGGTAGCGGTCTCTAAAGTTACTAACAAATTTTACTGAACGCTTCATCATTCATAAAAAATATTACGATGGAACTTGAACGCTGCGCGTGGTTCTACTTTACTTGTTTTCTTATGAGGATATAAAATCATCCCCTTCGTTTATTACACATAGCTCATACGGTATCTGAACTCATTTTGTCTTGACTGTTAAAGTCATAAATGGGAGCACCATTCTAAACTCATCATGATACGTATGTGAGTAACAAGAAAGAATGAAGAGTACAATTTGACAGACAGACGGGAATAGAAAGTGTTAAAGAAATTGAGAACGAAATCATTCATGAAATCCCCATCAATATTTACGAAAGGAAATATGAGCTTTTAAATCCAAAATCCATCTGTTCAATTACATACATGAAATCCATCTGGCTTATCCTTTGCTTATTTACTTTGAGGCATTTTATTAACAGACAGACAAAGGGGGCTCTAACGAGAGTGAGCTGCGGAAAGAACCTAAAAATCTCGTTTCAGCACTTTGTTAAAAAGGGCAGTCGAGTAAAGAAGTGATTTCTGCACTTGCTTCATTTTTACAAGCTGAAAGTCAAGTTACAAAGTAAAGATAATGGTGGAAAGAAGATGCGACTCCCTCTCCGCCCTCCGACTGTGTACGCTCTTTCAATCAACGTCATATATCACTTTTCACCATGATAATAATAATAAAAAGAGGAAACAAGACGTTTTAACTTACTTGTGTTTCTGTAAGTTTGAGAGCTTGAGCGAGTTCGGCTCTTTCCGGCCCAGACAAATATCTTTGATGTCCAAATCTTCGCTCCAGTTCGTAAACCTTTAATTTCAAGTTCATAACAGAATATTTATAATTAGACTGAGAGGCTGAGTTGTGGTCTTGTATGCACAGAAAATACATAATCTGTGTGCCTTGTATATTTAGAGATGAGAATACTTCTCAGAGTAAGAATGGAATGCGTCTCATTTTCGAATATGTCATTTCGATTTCACACAAATACTTTGATAAATTTATTTTGAGTCTACGAATTCGTATGTTAACTATTTTACCTGAGCGTGAGAGAATGCAGCTCGAGATCGTTTCTTCCTCGGTTTCATTTCACCGTTGCTTTCTAAATAAACAATTAAAGCTTTTAACTCTTTCATATTGTGCATTGACAGCACGGATAAATACAGAGGTGAGACAGGGGAATTTGAAACTTGGTGACACCCTATTTGCTATGACCACAAAACTGTCAAACATTTTGTGCAGCATATTTGACATAATGGTCTCATAAACCCTGATTTTGTCAAACCATTGTCATGTGTGAACTCAACTCCAAATTAGTTTGTCTTTCACTTTGCCGAGATTTTGCTCAAACTAGCCTACGCAAGCCATCAGGCTCCAAAAGTCAACTCACCAATTCAAGTATAAAAAATGATGAAAATGATTGAGAGCAGATGTACAAATAATGGTATCTTACCAACTTCTTTAATATGATGGCATTAAAGAATCTGATGAGTTCATAGTTTGTTTAAAGTTAGACCTTACCATTAAAAATCAGTTTGATATTTAAAAGATATATTCAGAGACAACAACAACTCACGATCAGTTGACTGAAAGTTTAATTTCAAAATTGGAATACTTGTATGTTGTTGTAATTTTGATGCAATCATTCATTTTAGATACAACAATTCTTATCTGCCAGCAAATTATGTATTAAAACATTGCAAGCTAATAAAGATATTAGCATTTTCGGTACATTTTACTCGAATTTGAATCCTTACAATGTCTATGGTTATTCCAGAGTAGTAAGTTTACTTGAACCATATTTTCTTATAACCTTCCATAATATTATATCTGAAAACCAACCCCAAATAAAGGTAGACCGAAGTCAATTCTTCTTTGAAGTTATGCCGATACATGAACCACTATCTTGACTCTGAGCTTTAAAAGATGTTGAAAGTTATTAATCTGGATTAATATTTCATTAAATAACATTGAAATATAATATTATTTTGCTAATCGTTAGTGAAGGGCGTAGAGCTGATCGTGAGTCAAGTGTCAGTGGGGGAAAGTATTGTTCTAATTTGGAAAAAGCACTTTACCTTTTAAATGACTCTTCATCCTCATGTCCAATGCCTCACTGTCCCATTCAAAGTGACGGTGTGCTCTACTTAAACTTGGCGTCGAAATTAAATTTGTTTCACTGTACTCTGCAGGATCTTCGCAGTTACTGCTGGAAGTTGACAAAAGTGCCCCCCAGACACCGTCAAACTGCTTGTTACTTAAAATGCTTTGAATAGAAAATGCAGTTGTGGGTGCTTCGTCGGATTTGTTGCCAGACATTGTCAATTGTTATCATTAAATTCTGCAAAAAGTGTTTTCACTTGTCTCTTATTATAATACTAGACTGAAAGCACAAACATACTAACTGGATGTTTTCCAACTGGTTTGAAATAAAACTTTTGGCTATTCATCGAAGTGCAACTACCTTTGCAGGAAAGTATTCATAACTTAATGGTTTTATTCAGACACAAAGATTGCTACTACACTACTTATGAGACCTCCATTGTTAAAAATAATTGTGATGATGTTCACATAAATTTTTTTAACGCTATTTCACTTGAGGTCATAAAGATCTTAATAATTTGTTACGATTATGTGCACATTAACAGAATGTTTCCAATAAATTGACGGCTTATTTTCTTTATATCCCACAAATTGGAATATAATTTCGTTTAAGATAGTCAAAAATAATTTTAATGATCCGGATTATCCTGTAGTTAGCGGTTGTCACGGGTAATGATTAAAGCATTTTAAACTCACTTAATAAACTTTCCACAGTCTAGCTCATTTGTTGAAAGGAAAAATTTATGAGGAATTGAGAAAAAGGGAGAGCATGTTGTATGAAAGTGAAGTGAAACACAATTACTTAACATGATCGTTTTGTGTTCCAATTTATTCAATTCCTTATTTCTCTATTTTGTTCTTAATAACAGCATCATAGCTTTATTGCTTTCACATAAAAGGTTTCTTTTCCTACTCTTGTAATAGGCACGTTATCATCACTACATCGAATAGAATCATCACTTTTTTCTCGCTTTCTTACGAGTAGATGTGTGCAATGCCAAGTAGGCGGAGGGTGTGGGAGTGGTGTTGATGAGTACTTAGCCAATGACCGAGGACTACGGCCAAGAAATTAATTCTTTGCTTCTTGTAGATCCCCAGAGATACCCCACTTGCACAAACTTACTTATAGCTTTACATAAAGTGTACGCTTTTGATGTATCAGTATATATGTATTTTCTATATTTGTATTGCATGACAGAGGGGAGCAAGCCACAGAAACTTGACGACAAGTGCTCCTCACTATTAGATACGCTATGGGTTGTATAATACATATAAATGTATCGGGTGTGGTACATGTTCATATCAAACCAAACACGTAGTAAACGGAAGCACATACAAATTAGATCGATTCAAGTAGTTGGTGTGTGAATTTATTGGCGTCTGTTTGATCTTGTCTTAACTATGTGTGAGTGACTATTACATACGTATTGAGAATCGGAGAAGAGTATATAGGAATAGTATGTGTATGGTTGCATTTTTGCAGCATAAATTTTTAGCTGAAAAGCGAAAACATAATCATCCGCATTTTTTACTCTTTCATTGAAAACGTCAAGTAAAAATGCTTTAGCTTCTAACAACGATGTACTATCTAAACATAAATTTTCGATTTGAAATGTTTCACAGGAATAAAAACGAACAATTTTCCTATTTTAAATATTTTGTATATGTTTTGAATATTCAGAATGGAAACAATAAATAATAATCCCGTGTCTGAACTACGAAAATGACAATGACAGTTGTTCAAACTGAAACCATAGCTCATTTAGCTGATAGCTGATATATTACGAAAAATTAAAATCAACCACTTAATTACCAACAACTATTGTGATTTTTATTAGTTCAGTATCATTTCTCCTCAAAGTGTAAAAGCAGTAAATGTTTCAATGCATTATGTAGTTGTAGTACAGTAACAATACATTAATCATGTATTGCTATTCATTCTTCCTTATCGATTGTTGCATTCTGATGAATCAAGTATGTTGTTTGCTTTAAAAATATTTTTGTTACATTCCTAGTTTGACATTCTTCAAAAGTGTCCAACTTTATGCAACACATTTAATTTATAATACAATTTTTAATGAATTGATTATTGGTTTGTGGATGGACAGTTCAGTCCAAGCAATTTCCGACAAAAATGTCCATGATTTCTGATGCGGCGATTTAGTTTTTTCCCTATCTGAGGCTTTCCCAAGGCGACTGGCAATGACATGCATTCCCTAGGACATAATATGGCATTGAGGGTAACTACTTGTAACGGTTTCTAATAATTAAATCCCACACAGGTAGGTAAAGGTGAAACGATAAATAGTGATAACGGGCAGTGTGATAGACTGTGGTCTTGACTAATAACGTGCCTTGCCTCGTTTTTTATGGACTACTACCTTAGCCATCACGTAACAGAGATGTCAATTATCTTTTAACATACTCATATGCATGCGTGATATCGATAAAATTTGATGTTATCATATCCGAAACTATTTATTGCATTAATGTACTGTCCAGCACATGCCATCGTGCAGTTGGCGACGGCGGCGCAGATATTAACTGCTGTATGTACAATACATCACTTGGAGAAATTCCTTATGCCATTCTACTCCCACGCACGGCTAATTTCTGCGTCGTCATCTCCGACTACACAATAGCATGAGCTAGACAGTAGTAATGTATGTTATTAATATTATAATTAGTGGATCGCAAGATTCGCAAGCATTTGTTCTAGCTGTTTGTTTAATTTGAACATGTTTACATTTTATCAGCAGTTTTTTATTTACACTTCCGCCTCAGCCAGCTAATATTCATCATTGATTATATGTGTTGCAAAAAAAGTTAATTTGGTTGTAGATACGGATTCAATGACTGTGGCTGAGCTGCCAGCATAGTGAAACCTGCCTGATTATCTCCTTCAGCACATCTTAACAAATGCTGAGGTCTAGTTTGGTCATGTATTGATATTTCATTTGGTTTCTGACATGCCAACGACATGTTCATGTAATTTTCCGGAAGCCTTGTTTCACTAACGAGTGTATTATGGTGGGGAATCTCAAGCTGCTCGTAGCTGCTTCCTTTCAATACTGCGTTGCAGATATCTGTAGATGGAGAACCAATGCTCAGTGTATTCACACAACTCATCGATAATTGTGAGGCAATAGGATTATGTTGAGAAGCTGAACTTGCTGAGGAATGAGTTGGTGTTGTCCCACTAGAAATTGCATGCAAGTAAAAATTCCTATCATTATGACTATGATGCTGTTCTGTATGATGAGGAAGTTTACTACATATCTCGGGCAAGCAGGAGGATGTCGAAGAAACCGCAGATGAGGAACCCTTCTTGGACTTGTAGCGGCGATTCTGGAACCATATCTTGACTTGATTTGGAGTTAGTTTCAGGGTACGTGCAAGTGAATCGCGTTCGTTTGCTGAGAGGTAGCGCTGTAGTTTAAACCGTCTTTCTAGTTCCAAGACTTGAGCCTGAAAATAAGTACATGAGAAACTGTATTGTATTTTTACCAGTGTTCAATAAGCCCCAATATTTGGGTTTCAGCTCATATATATGCGTTACGTAATGCTCAGTATAGCATCCCAAATGGCTTATAAACAAGTTTCAACCAAAACTCGATAACGGGGGTCTGATCCACAATGCTACTAAAGCAACCTTTCTAAAATGAAAATGCCTTTCTACCCTCTCTTTCATCTGCTAAATGAACCGACCGTTGCTTCTATTTTGTCAACATTGCAGTACTCAATGTTTTCGGTAGGCGGCATTCTACCTCCACTATACGGTTTTCGGACGCGTTGATTTCATTGCCGTTTGTTTGGCACAAATATATTTTAAGCAAGTGTTATGAATGAAATTTAATTTTGAGTCCATTGTGTACTAAAAACGTACATTTGACGTGCATATTTTCGGTGCAAATACATGGATTACTATTTTGTGTCAGTCGACATTTTGACTTACCACTGAATTCATAGCTGGAAAATTTACTTGCATAAAAATTTAACCTAATTACTCTGAAAAATTTGTTAAGCTGCCTTTCTTCTGCAAAATGGTGAAATTTGAGAAACTAACTGCATCAAGAATTACAACATCAATATTTCCATTTTTGGAACCGTGCTCTAAAAAACTGATTGGGTAGACGTGTATGCGTATTGAAATTTTCAACTAGTATTGCGATTAACATGAGAAAAATTCCTAATTGGCACTTCTCTTTGGTGATTGAATCTGACTAATGGATTTTCAAGAGTGGCCTCATGCCGTAGTGACACCATATCCAATTCGACTATTTGTTATGTGGAAAGCTATACAAAGGAATTTAATGACTTTATCATTTACTTACACACATATAATTATTCATAGCTGTAGTCGTACCTGAGAAAACAAAACTCTTGGTTTTCTTTTGATCTTGCTGGTTGAGTGGGATGATACACTGTCCTTATTGCCTTTTAAATGGTTGCTAACGTTGTTCCCACTAGAATTTAGACTACTCCCTGGAAAAGCGTAAGTGCTTGCACCGGAGACTGTGTCAACTTTTCTTTGATGCTCATTTTGGAACTCGGAGTCCTGTTGAACAAGCCGACAAGTGGCTCTTGTACCCTCATTATGGTAACGAAAGGACGAGCGATAAAAGTGTGTCTCCTTGTTTTTCAGCTCCCCAGACCCGATGTCACGACCAATACCAGGAGCGGACTTAATTAGAAATATGTAAAATGGGATAAGAAAAATAGGAAAGGGTGTATCATGCATAATAAAAAAAATTTAGACTGATGTTAGCAATCAGTCTAAGAATTAATCTCTTATTTTAAGTAAATTATAAAACATCAAATTGCTAGCTTCTTCAACCCCTTCATTACTCTTTTGGTATCTGATGGTAGAACCAACGAAGTTGGACCTAAGAAAAATAATTACTAGTAAACATATGCTCAAATAAAGTAAATTCCAGAAGCAACACTATAAAGTCATTACTAACAACTTGCATTGTACTGACCTAAGAAGAGTAGCAAAAACATTTTATACCCTATCATCATCCAAAGCTGATAATTATTACTACTGTCAGTTTTTGCGAGACCTTTGAGCAAAAAGAGAAATCACATCATCTGCTTCCAAATCGTTAAGAATCCACAAGTTGCAGTATGCTCAGCGTATGTACTAGGGTTTTAGCATGTGTTCTGCATCCAAGAAATACATACCTTGACATATTACATTGTCTTGCGATTAATGGAGTTCAATCAAGTTTGACTTGCATGCTCTCCTCTCTGACTCTTTTTTGGATTGGGGGCTTAACAAGACATATGTTCAGCCACAACAAGTGAGTAAAAAAAGATGAATGATAATGTTTATATTTGTACGTTACAAGCTACGTGAATCTCACGCGAATGAATGAATCTATTAAAAAAATTCTCTTTTGCTTCTTATTTCAAGTCTGTTGCTACTATTTTGCATAATACTGAGCTGCTCTTTCTAAAAAAATGTTGTTGAATTCACCAGTAATTAAAATGTGCAGGTGTATGCAGCAAACGTTAAAAATTGCCTAATGATAATAAGATGTTAAGGCAAGGTATTACCTTGAACGCGGCAGGTCCACCAGATTCTTGATTGAATGGCGAACAAAGAGATGTCAAATGTGCAACATGGGGAGAAGTGATTATTGACGGACTGAAGGAATGAGTCTGGGATGTTACCAAGCCTGGTAAGCACCTTCAAATTATATTCAAATATGTAAATTCATTACACTTATTTTAATTATTTCAGCGGATCCTACTGCATGAAAGAAACACTTAGTGTTAATTAAAGGGTTTGAAGTATCGAAAGGAATCAATCCCACTCATGATAATTCAACACTAAAATTTCATCCACATATGTTTTGAATACAGAACATATGTTGCTCAACTCAAAACGATTGGATATGCATATTCATAAAAAAATATAATGTATACCCGTAAAAATCTGGGTTAGGACGATACTCGGAAGTTGAAAATGTGGGTAGTAAATTATTTTGATTTGCAGTCACACTCGTTCCAGGTAAAAATGCACGCTCATGTCGAACAAAACTTGACTCGTAGTTAGTTCCATTGTAATTTTGAAGTGCATCGTTAGACCAGATTTGATCTAAAGTATTCATTGAATCCAAATTTAGGCAGTAAATTCCTTGCAATTCTTCAAGAGATTTTGATTTCCCTGACGTTGATGCAGGTATCATTTATATAGTGTCGTGAACATTCACATGGTTAAAATCCTTTCCAATGTTCTTTTGTTGAAGAAACTATGTTGATAACGACAGGAAATAACCAATCACTACACAAGAAAATATTTAAACTATTGACTGTTTAAAGTTTGATATAACTCATTAGGACAACATCCGAATTTTTATTGGCGAATATAACAGAAACAATGAAAATTCTGCTTAAGGAAACGGAATTTCACTAAATTCGTGTTACAAGTTGGCTTAAAAACAGCGAACCATTACATTTGTAGAGATAAAACGCAGTAGCTTAAATTTAGCGTAAATTGCTGCGAATTAACTGAATGAAGGTGTTTTCTGTGATGCCAACAATGAAATTTATCCTGCCTCATGTAAAGATCCAGCATCCAGGGAGTCCAGTGTATCGTTCGCTGATATTTTTTGGAATGTTTTGTTGATGAGGGCAAAAGCTCATGTTTCTTCATTTTTTGTAATTTTTGGTACATGTTGTTTGTGCATACGTTAAATTAAGCATATTGCCTTTTTTAATCTCTCAATATTATAGAAATATACAATTCCATCTTCGAGCAGACATCAGAGCAGTCAGTTGGAGCCAAAAAATTGTGTACATTTTTTATGCAATAATCTCCCATGGACATTTGGTTGAAGGTTCAGCATGTCTGCAGTAGGTTTGTTTATTGTCGTATCAGTATCTAGAATTGTGCTTGCATTACGCTACATTCACTAAAACATGTTGGACAAAAAGTGAAAACAAACAGAAACAGCAAATTACCAAAAATATGAACTTATTAAGTATGTAAAATACAAGGAAACATGCTAATTATCAATGGACTGGAAGCAAAGCCGTGCTAACGGACTATCGAGAAGATGACTGCAAGAACTTTTGTACATCTGGTGAATCACAAGAAAAAACATTTATCATTCATTATATTCGTGTTTGCATGTGGAATAAGATCAAACAATTCAGTCACACCGAGAATGACTTGAGCCATTGCAATACAAGTTTTGATAAAAATTTTGCTTTAGCAAATAAAGCAAATGTGTAATTAAAAATTCATACTTTTAATTCCAAATAATTAGTTAATAAACTGAATGAAAAATATGAAGCCACACGGAACTAAGCTGGCAACTTGTTTTTAGGGCAACAACAACCCTTGTCGCGGCACGAACAATCCTAATTCTCCATGATAGAGTGCATGGGTGCATTTATATCGGCATTACGTAATGCACCTGTTTCGCTTCATTCACTTTTTCCTCAGTCTATCTCATCGGTCTTTCTTAAAGCTGAGATATGATGGACACATATGGGGTTTAGTTGTTGCAAGCATGCCATCAATGAGTCTGTTCTTCTTGAGATGAAACAGAAACTGGTAATTAGGATAAGCCACCGCATCACCATCATAATATTAAGGCGTAACGTTTAGCCATTAGCTCGTCTCGTGCAGAGATCACTCTACTCTTCGAAAATATGAAGACATTATAGTGGGCATGAATGGTGATGATGGTGGTGCAATGTGCCTATTTGATGATATTATGAAGATGTAATGTACCTTTTTTTCCATGATGCGAGATGAACCTGCAATCGATCTTCATTTGTATATGTGAAGCAGAGTTTTGACGGAATGTGTGGCTTTTATAGTGTTGCATGGTTGTTACCCAGCTAGAATATGGGCTTGCTTATATTTAGCCTCAGCAAAGGAATTAATTTGTTATGCTGGCAGCAATTTAGCTCTACACTATTAAATAATAAACAACTTCATTAAGATTTTGACATCTCTAAGTCGGCCCAAGAACTTCAGAAATGTAGCTGTGCGTCAACAATGCAGCAATTAGAAGAGAATTTAAAAACAAAATAAAACCATGATGAAATTGTGAGACGAACTAAAAACCCGTTATTTCATTGAGATAAAAAGAGAATTAAATATTCAATTGTTGATCAAGCAATAATAAGCATTCTTTTAATCTTTTTCTTTACACTGTATTGCTGGTGAATGAGCACACGATGACTCAATGCACGTAAGGTACTATACATTTCTTGAAATATAAGCTGGAAATACTAGTATGATGTATGCTCAAAGACAATTTCTTGTAACATTTGGATGAGTACGTGTCATGAAACTGCGTGTGTGGGTTATAAATTCACAAAGCCAAAAAGTTTGGTGGGAATACTTTAGCGCGACTACAGCCAAAGTAACCTCATTGCCAAAGTTATTAAATTTCTTATATAGTTATAATTATTACAATGATGATCAGTGTTTTAAATTTTAAAACGTTTATTGAATCAAAACTGTTGCACATCGTAATCATAATTGCTGAAAAGTCATTACAGTCATCAGCTAGTAATCATATGTATGTATTTCCTGCAACGACTTGCATTTTGTTTCATATAATTTGATCAAACCTTAAAAAAGTTAAGCTCAGCATATAATGATGAAATGCAAGTCAGCATTCGAAATTCAAAAAAATCTCAATCCCACGCTTATTTATACTGATGGATTTTTAAGTCCAAATGTAAAATCCTCATTAAACGTCTCTGTGTGGATTGCATTAATTAGAGAGCATATGGCTGCTAATCTAATAGCATTTTACTACCCCGACATCACACTGCCATGGTATGAAGCTGCCAGAATCAATTAAGTTGGCCGAATGAGCTCTATCCTATTCACTAATGATTATTGAACAGTGGTAATCCATCCACCCGCACCCTTATCAAGCACACACATTCTGAAAAAGGCAAAGGGTATGAATGTTTGTTATTGTAATCTCCTCGTTATGTTCTACAACGTATATTCCCTTCAAATCTTTTTTTGCCTTCCAATATCTATCGTTCCTTCTTTCCATCTCCACAGCAAAGCATCATTAGAAAGTATGTATGTTGGGTTCTTTGAGAGCCAAGCGTATCTTGATGTTAGTTTGTGACTGCTGAGATTTTGGTATGATGATCCGAGCTTGTTGCACAACACAAAGCAAACGCAGTGTTATGTAACCGTACCTCGCTGGAATAACAGTATGCTGCAACGGAGCTTAGTAAGGAAGGAAGGATTTGTGTCACACTTGTGTGCATTTTTCGGTGCTTAATTGACCGGGAAAAGCAGATTAAAGACTCATCGCTCCATTAACACTTTGCTACTGGTAAGGGTTACAATTGTGCTTCTCCCCCTAATGGTTTTTCTCTCATATTATTATGGCTTTAGTATTACTATCACCAATTCATCATTATCGTTTTTTATCTCACGTGCTGTGAAGCCGCATGGAAAAAAAGTGCCCATTTTCAACTTTCATAAATACATGGAATGCTAGGGCGTCGTGTTACTTTCTTATCTATGTGTATATCTTGTTACTGCATCTTCATCAATAGTAATAATAATATTATATCTACAAAAAGTTCATTATTGCGTCAAATCAAATCAATAGTAGGGATGACGTCTTTGAACGTTCTCAGTAGTGTAACAGTTAAAACTTGGCATTTAATGTGTTATATCATCTATATTTGGAATTTTGTGTGTAAGTAATACGTCAATAATATTAGAATAAAAAAATTTAATCTTGACTACACAAAAGAAGATAAAGGAAATTTAACAATAATGAAGAATTCAATATTGTATAAATAGGTAGATCGCAGCACAGTATTTTTTCAAATCGTTTGATTTATGGATTTATGAGCATTGTCATTAAGTATAATTCATTCTATTGTCGTTAAGTGAAGTATACATTTACATTGGCGTTATTTAAGGTATAAACTGATAAAGTTCAAGTACACCACTTCGTTGGCTATCACTTATGCTTATAAATGTTAGAGTACGTAGTAGAAAGCCATTTATAAGACACGAGCCTTATTGTAAGTCCCAGTCAAAATATAGCAATCAGTTGCTTATGTAAATAAGAATGTTATTGGAAGTATTTATGAGTTCTTGAGAATCAAATCAAGGCAACCTTTCTTTGATCGTATTGTCATTACCAGACGGCTTTTTTTAGAGTACTCAATTCAAAACAGCTTTTCCCATAATAGCATTTTATTGTGTAGGAAAGAACATCTAAAATTTCAAGCTCCAAATGTATTCCACTGTAATATATTCATCGTAACTCCATCACCAGACAAAGCACACAAAGGGTTCTAGAGAGAAAAAGCAGGGAAAAATAGAAAATTAAGAGCGATAATAGAATAAGCCACTTTTTTTCGTTTTCGTTGAAAGAATCCCAATTTACATCATGTGTCCCCAGTGATTCTCCCTCTATTGGAATGTTCAAAGCTCCAGTAATGAAATTACTACTGGTGAATCTAGCAAAAACCTTTTTTTTCTTCTAACATTTACTTATACGTTGATGAGATTCAAATGAGACAAAAAATAGAAACATTTTTTATACAAAGTAGGAAACGGAAAGGGGAATTGAGATAGTTACAATTACATCATTGCATTGCTAACGAAAAATAAAATATGGCAAGTGTCTTTTGGCTAATACCAAACAGTCAACGGAATGAATGCCACAAAAAAAGTAAATCAGACTTACGTTAGTTTAAAGTAGAAACTGTAGTGAAGGATGATATTAGAGAGCGTGAGATTACAATGTATTTTTTTTATCTAGGGAAATGAATGAGCAAATAAAGGTGGCGAATGGCTTTGTCAACCAGGAAGAAAGGCGATGGAAGCATCCATATCAACGATAATATTGAATTTGTTTTATTGTAGTTTGAAAAAAATGATATTGTTAAAGTTTGCTTACAACCAAAAGCCTAAAACTCAACGGGAAGGAGAGAGCCGCCCGTGAAAGTAAGTATAAAAATGTTTTAGTTGTATATGTACTTATGGAAGCATTCCGAAAAGTACTCTCATCTCTCACTCTCTCACTCAACTCCTTTCATGGAAAGCGGGTGGAGAGGAGAGAAAGAAATTGAAATCTGCATAAAATTTATGGTGTCTCAAAGGTAAAAATGGTAATAAAATGAAGGGAGACTAAATCCTTTGAGTAAATTGAATTGCAGAGAAACGACTTCAATTTAAAAATGTCGGCACTAGAAGGAGTGGTGAAGGAATAAAAAACTTTTTTTCCAAAAGACTTACTTTCTCTCTATCTCTCTCCGTCGGCCTCTTACAGGCATTGGTACGTAAGTATGGAAGCACGCTGTTTTTCTCATTCTCTATTTTTATAAGATTTACATCATTAAACCACCTCCTCTATTATATTATGTGTGAGGTGTGATCACATACCAACATGCAAGCATGCAAAGATCAGTAAAAAAGTAATATCGTACATTACCAACCTCGTTTGGTAACTACACACAGCTTAACTATATTTACTACCTGATGGTTGAATGTCTGTAAGTAAAGTGGATGATTTCTTTTTTGCATGGAATTGGATAAAAAAGAAAGAAAGAATGAGCTGGGAGAATGGGACTTTCTGGAAGAGAATTTCATTCTAAATTGAATTGTATTCATTTTTAACCGTCTCATAATGTTTGGCTTCTCTCTCTCTCTCTCTTTCTACAAGCTTGCTCCGTTTTTTCTTGTTAGCATTTTATTTTCATTTCACAACTCATCCAACCCACCCATAATAAACGGCTGTAAATTCAATTGGGCCCAAAGAAAACTCGGGGAAATGTTGGAAAAGAGATTTGAATAACTTTACCATTTTCCATGCGTGAGCTTTCCGTAAAGTATCAAAACTTTCGATAATTCATATTCAAGATGTTTCTCACAGCCCAAGTTGGTAATCGTTCAACAATCCTCCAGGATGTGAATGAGTTCATAATACGAACACGAATTATACGATCAATTGTCGTCGGGTGTTTGTTTGAAATGTTGGCGTTTCCTACTTTATACGTCTCCTTCAATTTTGGAGTGTCATTTTATTTAAAGTAGTCCCGTAACTTTTCTCTCCGTTTCCATAGAAGTACGATGCAACCGAATGATGAGATTTTCATTTGCAATTTTTTCACTGTTAGAAATGGAAAACGTACTTGAAGTTGAAACCATTATATATGCAAATGAGAAAATAGCCAACCTCATGTTTTCAACTTTTTTTATTGTGAAAGTATTTCTTTTTATATTACACGAGCAAACCAATCACAAAAAAAGTTTTCTTTTGCGTTCAAGTACACTATATTATTCTGGGCTATTGAAATGCATGGAAATGGGGAAACTTGCAAACTATAAGTAAATTATAAACATAATGTTTTAGGTGCATTACTTTATTGTCCGTTTTCCATTCTTGGCATTATCCTCAATTTATGCTTTCTCACTTATTTTGTAGAATGTCATATTGTGTGGAAACCTTGTTATTCCTATTTTTAGTGATTTAAAACCGATGTTTGTGGCATGAAAAAGCATATATCCACTGAAATATTCACTTGTGCATTTAGTGCAGTTTAAATTCCTTTTTTAATAGCGTTTGCGACAATTGCGTAAATTAAGTGTAAGCATACATTACATTGCTTGTACTTGCTGTTTGACTTTAAATGTTAATGAAGAACGTGTTACTTTAAAATTTTATGGGGATTTTAGATTCAGCTTAGCTTAAGTAATGTAACGGTGTAATCATCATTTTACAAGTTTCCCCTGGATTACAGACTTGAGTTTAATTTAGAGCCATTTATGTGATTACCTTGCTATCCCCCATCCAAGAAAAACAATAAAGTAATTCTAATCCATGCAATATCGTTGGAGGAAACCTAGTTTATACTAGCACAGAGTAATGGGAAAGCTGGAATTGAAGTAATAATACATCCAAAGTTTAGGTAGGAAAGATGTGATACGTCTACCAAATGCTCGTTTTACTACCGCAAATAAAGCTTTGGTGATCCTTCATAAGATGAATTGAAAAATATGCCAAGTATCATACAAAAGTTGTACATTAACTAATATAATGTCATTTTCGTTGGATAGGATATCCTTGCTCGCACACCCAAACTAAGGGGAAAGCAGCTTCCAGTCTGAGGATTTTGGCTTTTGTTTACGATGTTCTGCTTGTATGTGTGTTGGCAGTATGTGGTAATCCTTGCTTACTTCTCACAATAATATCAAGCTATTAATCATAGCGCTATGAATAAAACATTACTGTACTTATGTATCCTTCCTGAGAAAGGGAATCTGCGGCTTTACAGTATTATTACCATCATCTCTACGGATTGTAAATTGGGTTGCTTTCACTGGAAACAAACCGAGTTTTACAAACATAAATCTAGCAATATCATATCAAAAGGGTTTAGAATAATCTGGCAATAATTAGTTTAATGTTTAAAATTCGCTATTCAAATAGGAATGGTATACCTTAATTAATACGGGAATGACTAAAGTCCTTGAGAAAATACAAACTAATCAGGAACTATACTGTCGTAAATTGAAAGTAACAGGTAAGTATGCAAATGGATCTAAAATAATCTTTTCAGAACAAAGACTCAGCTCTCCTTTGTTCTCATACTTATTATTTAAATGCAAATATCTTCGGAACTTAATAACTTGAATGCATTTCATGTCACTTTAAATTTGGTGGGATCACTCAACCAATTTTCCAATCAATCAAATCTTATTATATTTGTTTCTCATCACATCTTATTACTACGAATTGGCGTTCAAGTCAGGTAAATATTTGAAAGAAACCTAGAAACCAAGATAAACAGCAGCTGGTACCAAAAAAATATATCATTCATCGACAATTTTGTGTTACTGATTTCCACAAAATATTTTTGATTTGCTGAAATCTGAACTGGGGACGAGGACCGCTCAAGAAGCTTATTAATTTTAATGAGCACGGACAACTCCAGATCTCTTGGAATTTTATGGCAGTAAACTTATTTCCATTCCGAACTGAATGAAGAAAAAAAACTTGATAGAAATAATAAATTGAGGGATAATTTGAAACTAGAAAAAGTGGAATAAGTTGCCAAAACATTGGAGATGAAAACAAGGATAACCCATTTAAACAAGCTTGTTGGTTGCAATCACCACAAATGAGTCTAAAGACACATCAGTGCCCAACCTTATTTGAATAAATGGCTCTAACCTACAACAAAGATTTGACAATTATTTCTAAGGTACAGAGTAACAAACAGATTATTAATTATTCATGAGCTAGGCTCACCAGCGCAGTCTCCCACAATGATGGTGATGATGAGAGGATTATAAAAGGAAGCCTCCCAGAAGAAAATGAAATGGTGATGAAAAACACGCAATAATAAACTGGGCGCTTTGGGAAGGGCGCAGCAAGTAACAAGCGTCATCATCAGCTATGTATGAACTTGTATTTTAGCTTGGTGTAGGTAGTCAAAGCCCGTATACATATATATTGTTATATTATGGTATGAGTAAGCCTTAAGGCTTAATGGTCGATGAAATCTGGGAACGTTTTTTGATTCTTAAGCAGAGAAAAGAGAGAGAGAGAGAGACGGAGAAGCACACACACAAAAAAACTCTTGATTTCATATCGTTGTCAAGCAAGGTTCCTCCCGTCGTTTTGTTTCATTTTGAAAAGAAGTTCGTTTATAATAAATATTATCTTGTTAAGGAAAGATTTCTTATTCAGATTCAGGGTGGTGTTTCTTCTTCTTCTTCTTCTCTCTCCTTCCCTCTTCTTGTCCTCATCCTTCTCTTCTCTCTCCACCGAAGCTTTACAATGAAGACTCTATCTGTCAAGTCTGCTCCTTGTCAGGTAGTTATATAGTAGTTACTCAAGTATTAAAGTATTTATGTTCTTGGTAATGTTATAGCTTACGGTGGCTGTTGTGTGAAATGTAAATGGTAACTTTAACAATGATATTGGCTTGTGTACGCCTGGTGATGACTCTATTAACTTTGCTTTCCGTACTGGTAATAATCGGACAAGTCACTTTTGAGCATCTTCTTCTTGCCAAGAATATTATGGTAAGGTGGACAGTTATATCTGTATGTTTGCCCCAACTTTTTTTACCTGCAAGGTGGTGGGGGTGATGAAGATTGCTTTTTAAGTACATGATTCTGCCAGAAAAAGATCCAAATCTTTGTTTCAACTCTTGGAAATTCGTTAAAAAAAGGAGAAGGTGAAAAAGGGAACTTTTGTGTGTATTATATGGAAGAGTCTCCTTGTTTTAATCCTCAGTCTTGTCCCTGCAGTGATAAGGATGATGAAGATGGGTCTCCAGGAACATGGAGTGAAACACAAAACAAAAAAGACATCGGTTTTACATTGGATATAAATTAACTTCTTTCGACACTTTGTAAGATTCTGTTGGGGCTTCGGGAAGATTAAAAAAGGAGTACAAAAGTAACCGGAGAAAAATGGTCGGGCTGGCCATGTACATACATATTCTGTATGCATTGCTGATGATGATGATGATATTTATGGGGCCCAAGATATCCTTGTGAACCGATAACTGCTGTTGGGATGCTATTTGAAAATTGAGTGTCGTCTTTCCTTATATTATCTAAATCACTATTTATGAGATAAAAAAGGAATCCTTTGATTACATTATGCTACCGACTTGTATTCTTCTTAAGATATCATTTTCCAGTAGCACATTTACCCATTTTCTACATGTATTGTTTGTGTGCGTGGTAATAAGTCGTTTAATTCGTCAACCTGGATTCAAGCCATTTGAACAAAAGGGCACGATTTTCATGGAAATACTTGAAATTTTAATGTCAGATGGAACTTTTTATTTTTTTATTTTAATCTCTTTATGACAATCCAAACATTGATTGCTGGTTTTGTATGTAAATGCACCTCTTTACTTACTTACCTAAAGGTATGTTTATATGTATATTGTATGCTTGAAAAATGTCGATTAAAGAACATTGTTTTGCTTTCTTACTCTTCTGCATGCTAGAAAATATTAAGTCATTACTTGTCCATTTTCACCCAGACAAGGGATATTATATTATCTTTTTTTGAATCTACAAGGGATGGAGCATATGTACGTCTCTATTTCGTTGCTAAAATGAAATGCAAGCATGCCATCATTACCATCAACACCATGTTTGCTCCAGTTTTAGATCGCAACCTTTTCATTCCTATTACCAGCAAGCAAAGGTATAATAATTAAAGATGTCTGGGAAAAATTTATCATAAAAGATGTAGCAATTTTGGTAATTAAGTGATTGAATTGTAATGCTTTCCATGTTTACCGAAAGGATTCTGAAAAAAAGGATGCCGAAGAAAAATAGCACTGACTAAGAACTGAAAGCCAAGCAGCAAACATAATATAATAGATGTATGCACTGTCAATTGAGTGGCTCTTTGAGCTCATTTGTGGGAGAGCCGCATATGCTTGACTTTATATTCTCACCAACTAATTAATAATGAGACAATGAGAGGTTTGCATGATTGGCACTAAATTGGCCGACCAATTTTTGTTTAATTACTGTTCACGGCTTTCCATTCAAGTATTTTGATGCAGGGAGGGGATGAAAGTAGACTGAGCCTGTCTTTGTTCTTACTTTCAACTTTTGTTTTTTTTGTTATTTTCATGAAATAATGCAGGCACAACACATAAAAAGGTTGCCGTCAGAGCCCGTGAATAATATCAAACATAATTGGTGCTACTTTTGTACCTGAAAATGCACTTGACTTGGCGAAGCTAAGGCGAACTCTGTAATTATCACGTTTAACTTTGAAGTTAAGTAGTGTTAAGACTCATTATCATTTCTTATGCAATGAAAGAGTAATCTACACTATACCGTTTTATTGTTGACGTTATGCCGTGCTCTCCAAATGAAAGCAATTAAAAAAGTGGAGGTGATTGCGAAAAAAACAACAATGATCGTTTGAACAACAATTTACGCTTCTTTATTCGTCTACTTCATTATTCATAATCGTCGTCAGGTGGTGGTGGTTTAAAACGTTGTGTGGTATAATACTACATGTTTATTATTTTACAAGAATCGATCCATATCCACATACTTATATATATATTTTTTGTGTTTCTACACTCTTTTCATTTTAGACCTCGAATTAACCACGCTCTGTCACTCTTTTTAATTGTCGACTTCAAAAAAAAATTACAAATGTTACATCTTCTTTAGCGGGTAATGAATACTGAAAGATTAAACCGCAAGGTAAAAGAGCTTGAACAAAAATCACAAATAAATTATCACAAAAAACAACGTTGCATGTAGCTCTAGTAAACACGTTCAATAAATACTGGCAACTCAAACACATACATAGTGCCTTATACATTATTATCTATTTTATATAAAGATCAGCATTATTTATTAGACTGGCCCGATGTATTAAAAATTTTATACCTTTACCTATGTCGTAAACATGAATAATCTGAGTTCTAATTGTTCATAAAGACCTCCCTATTATTAATATAAATGGTTGTCCACTTATCCCTGATTTAGAAGCTTAGCGCTCCCCCACTTACAGTTTCCAAATTTTATGTAAAAGGTCATTAATGAGCATGATATGTAAAGCTGTGTTGTGATTGGGTGCGGGTCTCAAGAAGAAAATGGGGATCAAGTATCACCTTTAGCTAAGGGTCCAAAAATCCTAACGGAGAAAAAGTAGATTGAAGGGTGGAGTACTCTTGTATCATTTATCCGTGGATGGAGAATTCAAATGCTGAAACTGATAATTTTACTAGTCCCTTATGTATTCAACAAGATAGGAAGTAAGTATCCTTGTAAGTCGTACGCGAGTAACCACAACCCAATCTCTTTTTTAAACTTGGATCAGAGAAAATGCGTGATGAAATAATAACATCTGGACTTGGAAATCCTTGGATTCAATTTAAAACATTGAAACATTGAACAACTGAACAATGTCAACTAAATTTATGTGTTAATGAATTGAAGCAAGAACTATGACTTTATTTCAAATAAAATGACGCGTTCTCAAATGGACGGTCAACGGTGCAAGTTTTGTGCATGCATCATGCCAAGGATTTTTTTATAGATGGATCCTCTTTGTAACGATGAGAATAATGGTATATAATGCATTTTATGTCCACTGGCAAATACTAACATTGGACATGAAAGGGTATAAATAGTGTATCACTTTATCGTTTTTTATTTTCTGTACGTAGTAACATGATATGAGCTCATAAACAGAGATTCTATGTTTACAACACAAAATTACTTTGAGTTCTATAATTCCCTTTTGTTCTTTGAATCTATTAATTGTCTACAAGTTTCAAATAGTAACTTCATACATTCGAAATAAATTGACTAAATTTGTCGCCGACTTTCTCTATATTATATAGGATCTGATGGTGCTTCTAATTACTGCTACTTTACATTATCTGTTTAAATTAGAGAGTTTAAAACAATTCAGCTTTCTATGTATAAATTATGTACATGTTAATATAATACAAAGTATCGGTTTTACAAACAACATGATTTATATATATATATATTTATACGTAAATATGTATTGTATAATATGTATGTGTGCTGTGTAAGTGTGTGTGTGTATGTGTATGTGTGAGTTCTCTCTCATTTGAAACAATACTGCACTGTAAATAAATATTGCTTTCACGGTACCATACTAAAATATCTCGGTGAAATGTACACGCTCAATATTGTAACATTATATTGTGGTGACGATGACAATGATTAAACATATATTTATGTAGTAACTAAACTCTATACTTGCGTTATCGCTATCATCAGTGTGGTGCAAAAAGTTGAGCACTGTTTTGGATTAAAGTGTTAAAATTTGCTGCAGCGGCTGCGGCTGCAAAAGCTGCTGCAAGATGGGGTCTTGTTGCCATCTTAATCTTTTCTAATTCCGCTTCCTGGAGTCGCTTTGCCTTTGCTCTTCGGTTTTGAAACCAAATTTTCACCTGTAAAAAGACAAAACAAAAAATTTAATCAATATAAGCGTCTCATTTCTTAATAAATGTCCATTCATATGTAAAATGTCAACAGAGTTTATCATTGGGAGGGAACACTGACTGGATGACTGATGCTAATTAGCATACACACAGGGAAATTAAAGCACTGAACGATAGTGACGAAAAGATAGCTAGCTCGCTCGCTCGCTTCTTAACCAGAGGAGGGAACCAAGCTCGCATAATAATGTTTAGAGAGAGAGAGAGAGTTGTGGACCGTGCTTTCTTATTTTCGTGCATTTATAATCAGCTCACTGGAACCTGCCTATCACTTACTCTGTACGGAGTGATGATTTGAAACGAAGAAAAAACAGACTGCTGACTGTGTCCAAGCCCATATAACATATTATGGTTTGGAAAAGGCGTAAATGATAATATGGAGGTAAGGAAGGGGTAATGAATAATCGACTCCTTTTTTCATTCTTATTACCCAACGTATGGTAAGACAACCTAATAGCACCCGTAATTAATTAATCAAATAGCATTCCTATTAACCTCACTTCAGACTTTCCGCTCGTTTCAAAAGTCTTCAGGCTAATCTAAGAATGCAATTTTAATAACCTCACTACTCAGGATATTCAGGAAAGCTCTATAGAACTGGAAAAAAGAAGCAGTAGAGAGTCAATTTTCTATATTATTTCCTTATTTACTATATTCAATCCGCACGTGTGTATTCTTAAGGATATACATGCGTGTACACGTTACTTCCAAACCTTTGACAGCTTAAACTATTGAAAATTGAAATAATGAAATATGTACTGATCGGCAGTTGGATGTTAGACATTTGGCAATTCAGCTTCTTTCTTTTTAGTATACGAATGCCCCAATGTTCAAAAAAATGTGAGAAGATTTCAATGTAGAATTCTCAAGTTGGAGAAGAGAAGTTAAGCTACAAAGTTGGAAATTTTACTCTCTCTCTCCTTTTTCAAACTCGTTTGTACAGCTATATGAAATGAGTATTAAGCGTAAAGAATATGATATAACTGTCATTTGTAGCGTGTGCAGCTAGTACACAGTCTTGAAGCTTCGTAGCAATTAATAATTAAAACCATTTTGTTCCAAGCTATGATGACTGATTAATGAAAAGAAACACCCTTTCCTATTTGCCTTCTGAAACCTAATATACTTTTCATATTTCCCTAGCCATTTTTTCTTCCTTCGTCAGCCTCGCCGCTCATATCTCGTATGAAATATTCATTATAGATATCACCAAGTTGAAGACAGAGTTTTTGGTAACATTTTTTCGTTTCTGAAAAATAAGGTTCAATTCAAAATATCGGCATAATATGTTTATTTATTAATGCTGACAAAGTTGGTGCAGTATTTTGTTTACTACATATTGTGTAAAGAAATATATACCGAGTCAAGTCAAGCGGATGTGAAATAAACATACACAAACATCGAAGCGATGATGATGATGAGCATCATTAAGTCAGGTTGATTTCTCATGGTAGATTAGACTTTGACTAAATGCCAAGTCATCAAAAGCTATTTTCGGAGAATTAGAACGAGTCACTATAAAAGATTGAGACAAACTGACTAATGTCTTACAGCATGACTACGATTCGTCGCTACAAGCATCTTTCCTAGTTTTTTTTACAAACCGCAACAAAAAAAATCCCAAAAGCTTTGGCAGATATATAAGAACGACGACAACGACAGCACACGCATTTAATGTACACATGTTCTGCTCTAAAAAGTGCTGCCTGCTCTCATATTATATTCTTGTCATTAATTCATCATTCAACTCAAGAAGTATGAAAAGTTACACACATGCAACAACATGGTGCTACAAAAGGTGTATAAACTGTCTCAATATAATTTAGTACACACAACTTCTTTTAAAGCACTTCACTCAGAAATCCATATTTTTCACAGTTTTCTTGCTCAATTTTTCAACACTTTTAATCAAGTCAGAACAACGACAAAATGGCTTGGTCAAAGAAACAGGGCAAAAACAATTACTAACTAGTTGGAAATTATATGGGACGCTAGCCAGCCAGCCGCTGAATCATCCACTAAAGTAATACGACATCCATATACATATAGCCTACACCTTTTTTTTTATTTTACGTATTACTTACGGCACATTAAATGAGCACGGCCTTCTCTAATACTGTCATACATTTGTTTGTCGTCTCTCCATTACATCGTTATAGCACGCTAGTTTTTTTTATTATTATGATTACGAGCCCTTTGATTTACCTAACTTGTTCTGTTAATGACGGCCAAAATACACAGAAACACTTGGGACAGTTTATTAATTTTAAGAGACAATGTATGTATGTATGTAGCAAGAAACTAGGGTTCTCCCATGTAACACACAACGTAAGTACATTCATACATATTAAATATCCCATGTTTGACTCCGTATATAATATTCCTTTTCCGTTTTTGCCAAATGAATTGGAAGTTTAGCTAAATTAAAGAAAATTAATTCTGAAATGTTGAGTTGAAAAGGGAAGCAGTCCATCAGTTGTAATCTGCATGAAACGTTTAGTGTCTCCTTGTTACATGACATTATTATGCCGCTTGTGTGCCTATTGTCTGTTGTCATTGGTCTAACTAGAAAATTAAAGGCTTTTAAGTGTGTTGCCACTTCGTTTGCTATAAAGTGTGTGGAGAGCATATAGGCTCAGCAAACGTGGTGAAGAAGGAGGAGAAAGGAGGAGGAATCATTATAATTGCGTCTATTGTCTTGTCTTTTGTAATTGTCCATGAAATAAACAAAAGACTAAATGCCAAGATAGATGTGACTAACGACAAAAAAGATGTTTCTTTGAATATATATTATCACCACCACCACCATAACTATAATATCGTTTGTATAGTAAGGAACAGAGTATGTTCACCATAATCTTATTTTCAATTGTGCTCTGTCTCACTGTGTAAAAAATGTGCTAAATCCTTTTTTGGGAACCAATTAAGTAACAACAAAACTGTTTGGCAAGAAAAAGTCTAAAGTAGTATAGTTACTTGTAATGAAAACATGTTCCTCTTTCTTTAATATAATGATGTTGATGATGATAAACATAATGGCGACGAGGAAAAAAATGAGTATTGTACTATAATGTGATGATGATGATGACTGAAATGAAGGTAGAAAAGAGAAAAATGAGAATTCTATTAAAATTGTTCATTCACCAGACACCACAGCAGAGAGACAGATGCATGCGTAATAAGTATAATAATATAATAATCTTAATTTTGTACAATAAAAGCTGTTGTGGTTACTTAGGGAAAGATATTCCTTCAACCATTATGTCTTAAGGTTGAGCGGCATTCGTCTCATTATCGTTTAAGAACAATTAACAATCACGAAAAGAGGCACAGAACAGTTTCGTTAAACAAAAATTGTTAAAAACCGTTTCAATTTGAATTAACGACCGTATTTTTTTTATTCTCTTCTTTGGTACCTACATCACTCTCATATTATGCATAAATGTGAGCATTTGGCTATCATGTTTCATCATGTGATACCATTGTCTGGCGTTTGTTGAAGGTAATTAGAAGGAGGTAGGCGATTATGACTATTTTTGTAGCTTTTTCACGCTACAGCAATCTTATCTCAATTACTGTACATATATCACTGATAATGATGGCCTACTACGAGTACTTAGGTTTGTACAATTTTTACATCATTATAATTTTTACAGTTAAGTATCCTCTAACTACACAAAAAATCTTAACAAGTATGCAATTAAATTGACATTGCATTTCAAGTGACAATGCTTTGAAACTTGGTAGTATTGTAAAGGGTGACAGAGTATCTATTTGCAACTTTATTTATTTACATATCCTTCAGAAACCAATCCTTTAACTGAATTGTTCCCTGTAATTACTTTGGTGCTAAGAACAGCCACAGTTAAACGGACTAAAGCTGACCTTCCCATTTGCGGGCAATGCGAATGAGCAATTGCAATTGGTTATTGCTAAAATGAAACTCTGTACAAAAGAGAAAAAATTTCCTCCCTCTCTCTCGCTCTCTAATTAACGTAGTCAAACTTGATTGTAAGACAATGAAGAATAACGAGTGGGAGTGAAATTATATCCTGCGCGTTTAATTCTAACGTTTCGCAACTTTAGTTTACAATTTGGTAAGCTACTTTCAGAGTCTTTCTGCCCGCTGATCTAGAGTGTAGACGGTTATTAAAATCCGAAGAATGATTTATGATATTTATGATTGTGTCAATATAGCAAAACCTGACATATACAGAATGGCCAAGAAAGTCTATTATATATTACTTTGAATTTACGTAATGTCTTTTTGAATTTGAATGACAAACACGGGTCCAAAGACGGTGAAATGTATGCGTGTGTATATTAAAGTGTGCTCTCAAACTCAAACTCATGCTTGTATGTATGTCAAAGGAGCCGATTAAGTTTACTTATTTCAGTAGATGAAAACTGGTGCACACCTGCTAATTATCAACTCACGTCATCGGTCAACAAATCCACGATATATTTATTCACTTGGATGAATTGCATTCAGAAATTATTCATCACTTTTCTTCCTCTCTCCAAAGCAAGAGTGTGATTATCCATACATTCGTGCCTATAAATGTGCATGTCTATCAATAACCAAGTTACAAAAGCGACTGTGGTACATTTGATATTACGTACACACACAGCTCCACTAATAGTTTAGGGTTTGACGTTCAATTTAACATTTAAATATATTTTTGGCTCCTAATATATGCATGTAAACTTAAGTCAATATTTATTTCTTCAAGTAGCCCATTAGAATCGTCAGCAAATTAATTACAGCAACTGTCGATACTGTTCCTGATATGGTGAGTAAACTTCTAGTTGTGTTTCACTACTTTGAAACAAATAGTTATTAAGCGGATTACTCGTGATATTCAAATTTTACCATCAACCTCATTTTATACCCTTGTTTGCCACCAATTTATAATATCACCTTCATTCCACTGGAATAATGGTAAACTATACCTACCACTTCCGTAAAGTGGAATAAAGGTTGCTGATTTTCTAAACTAAACTCATTATTTATTCACATTATGTTTGTCTAGCAATTTTGGGCTGACCATAATACAAAACGGAGGTAGCTCAAATTGTAATAAGGCGATAATGAATCAGAACTAAGCGAGGTAATGGATTACCGGCCATCCTCATTGCTAACTTTTGTGTCTCTAAATAATTGCGCTTCCAACCCACCATAAGCCAATTTTATTTTGTGGATCAGCTCATTTTCATCCTGGGGCAAGCCATCGCAGAGATTTTGTAATAAATAAATTACGTGAGACCATTACACCATAATAACCATTTGGTCTCTCCTGACCAGCTTTTGCACAAAATAATGTGTACCAAAGCCAATCATAAATTACTGTTTAAAAGGACACATTTGCCATTTCCAGTAATTCCCTTTTTCTATCTAAATAGAGAAGTTATGGCGGAAATGAGAACTTGTGTGTGTGTGTGTGTGTGTCTGTGCACTTTGCCATCACCATAATGTAAGGTAAATAAAGTGGTCGTGTGAGAGACTCTACTAGAGAATTGAACCAAATGTGTAGTAATGATGATAGCAGACTATGATCAGGATAATAGCCATGATTTGATGATAATAGTTTACTAAATATTTTCCCTGAAACGGAGCATAAAATCTAATACACCTACTTCCGAATGTTGACTGTGAAGGAAAATATAATTTTCTAACATCATTATTTTTAACAACATTTATTTTAGCAGGACTTGATTCGTTTGGGGCACACACACACACAGCAAAAAAAAGAGGGAATTGACAACATGATAGGAATTGAATTGCTTCATGGGCTTAAAACTACTGATTTGATAGAGTATAAAAGTGGAAGGTTTGGGTAGAAAAATCAAACGTAATTACTGATAATGATTATATATGTATGAAATGAATGATGCACCAGTTGGTAAGCACAGGGAGTAGTGAGGGTTGAGCCTATTGTTATTCTCACTTCTCATGCAAACATCATCATCGTCACTTAATCTCATCTTCTAGTTATCCTATATATCGTCATCATCATCATCATCATCATGATATAAAATGTTTTTTTTGTGTGTAATAAAAAACTTCAATTGAAAATCTGATTATTGTTTGCTTGTTGTGACGTCTGTTCTTTTTTTACAGTTGAATTTTAAGGTTACAAATCCATCCCTTAGTTTGATTATTTTATACAAATATAATTTTAATTAGATGTGTGTTGGTTGGTCCTATTACATTTTCTTCAAATCGATATGTTAATTCAATTTTATAAATGAAGAAAAACATCTACTTCAGCAGTAGAAACAATGGAGAGAAATCAGATTGTGAGTGAGCACGTAGTAAGTAAAGTGGAGAGCAAATGATGACGTTAAAGTTTTAACATTTTAGTATGAAGGCTACAAAAGGAAATGAAATCATATTATTGGCTTGTTAGTTTGTGAGAGAGGTGTGTGTGTGTGTGTGTGAAGTAAAATTTTGAGACAGTTTGTAGAAGACGCCTATTTTGTTCCGTTATCTAATGCTTTAATCAACCACGACAAGGAACGTATATTAGGCCTTGTATACTCACACAATTCAGTTACAAACAATACAACTCGAAATATTTTAATTTTATACAGATTTTCTTGTTATCGTTTGCTTGCTTCTTATGCAGTCCCTGGTTATCTATTGACTATCAGCACGTCACAACACCCCTTGTTATTTATATCCAATTGCTTTATTTCGAAATGCAAAGATAAATTTATATATAGAAGTGGTACTTGCATGTTGTTTGTCGCATAATAAGCATGTTGATGTTTCTGCCTCATTGGTAATTCCAACTATGTTTTCTAATTAATTTTATTATAATGCATTCTTCACAAGCTAAAAAATAGAATCTATTCCAGAACTTAAATCCGACTGAAACATAAACAAGGAAAACGACCATCTTTTAAAATATTGTGTTTTTCTGTCTTACGCCAGAAACAAGGAAAGGCTTCTAACTTCAGCAATGTAAACAACTGATTTGAGCTCCAAGCAGGAGTTTACAAAAGTATATTTTTTTCTATTCTGTATGAATTTGTATTATCCTATCTGCGTATTTTAATTAAAGAAGATGTCTCCTTTTTTTGTTCTAGAAAACCCGTTCATTAGCGGTCATTAAAAGAGGGTGAAACCCGACGAATAGATAAATGACTAAAAATAGGTAAAGATCTTTAGCCATCGTATTAATAAGGTAAGATTTGATCCTGTATTAATGATTCTTTTCCCCTCAATTTAAATGCGACGAAAAAAAGATTTTCTACGTTTCACTAGAAATGGATGAGAGATGACAGCTATACAGATAGAAACACCAGCCAGTCATGATAACTTGTATAACGCCTCTTTACCCAATCAGTCAGTCTTCCCATCACCAAAAAAACTTCTGTTGCTGCAGCACACCGTAGATATGGTAAGTGTGCTATGCTGCTTTTGTCAAACAGGGCAGCTCAAGTCAAGTAGCAAGAAGTAAATATATATATAACTGTATAAAAATACTAACCTGCGTCTCGGTAAGATTTAGGGAAGAAGAGAACTCGGCTCGCTCAGCTATCGACAAGTACTGCTTTTCACGGAATTTCTTCTCTAATGCTACGAGTTGCTGGGTTGTAAATGGTGTTCTCGGCTTCCGATTCGGTTTGTGCTTCCGCAATGTGCACTTGACTGGAGAAGGGATTTTTGGTGGGGCGGATGGATCATCAGGATCTAAAAAAACGAAGTTTCTTCCTTTCAGTGATACTGATGAGGACAAAACGATTTCTTATTAAGTTGAACATTCTCTACTTTTAACATCATTTTTCTGCAACTTGTTTTTATGATGTCTGTCTACAACAAACAACCTAAACATATTGCACCACCCCAATAAACTAGATGAACCAACAATTTGTGTCTACCCTGCTTATTGAAAGAAATATAGGAAATTCTCAAGAGCATCAAACAACTTGACCGATTCAAATGGACAATAAAAAAATGGGCCAGTCTCCAAATATTTAGCTTTCCGTCTAGCCAAATATAAACAGAAAAGCGTTTGGGAAATATTATCCATCTAATAACCATAACACAAACAATGAGCCACACATTATGTGTGTATTCAAAAAATCAAGGCAATTTGGTATATTTATCTGTCAAGGACTAAAACTATAAGCGTTTTATACTCCTACATTCATTCTTCTGCTCTCGTTTCAATGACAGTATTGTTTGAAATGTTGAAGATGGTTTGTTAAAATAAGTAAAAAATAATTACATTTCCTTACTCAACTGACATATCAATCCCTTTCGCATCATGAATACATACATTTTTAGAGTGGTTTGGTGAACTATCCCAAAAAATCCTTCTACGGCTTCATAAAACCCAAATAGTTCCCACTGATGAATACTATTAAGCTTTGTCTACATTGTGTGACTTAGCTCCAGTTCATTTATTTTCAATGGCACTCTTAATCAGTGCTAAATGCTAATTTTAATTTATAGAAAACCCCTCACATAAAGAGAAAATATTTTAGAATACACTAAAACTTTAATGAACTCCATTAATGACTTCATTATCAAGACACAATGCGATAAAATTGAACAATTTTAATAGAGAATTTCCTTTACCTCATTTTCAGAGTAATTATAATTATGCATTATTACAACCCTATTCATTGTCGCTCACACACACACAGGCAGTCATCATCATCACCCTCAGATTTGCCTTTTAAAACGAAATCTAATTAAAGTAGCATATTGTACGATTCATTAAAATTTGATGATTATTATGACGAGGAGGAGGAGGGTAGTAAGTAGCTTCCTTTTTTGTTTTGCGGGTTTAAGAAACATATTTACTCATACACATTCAACATGAGGATATTAGTGAAAAGATAAAATATAGAGTGAGTAAAATAATATATGCATGTATATATCTAAAGTCATAGGTTGTATGCAAGTGTGTACTTCACTTTTTGATAATATGTGTCTGTTTACAACTAGCACGTCACTGGGTTTGCATGCACTCCTAACATTCTGTCATTCACGAGTACTTTTTAGAAAAAACAATGACTCTTTTTTTCCACCTGACACATTGCATGGTCCCAAATAATGTATTATTATTTTTACTGCAGATAATGATATTTTTATTTTATTAGAATATCCTTTTTTGAGCTACACAAGGGCTAATCTCTGTAAATACAGTGAAGGAGATATGTATAGGAGACGAGCTAAAACGTTTACAAAAAAAGAATGAACAAACGGTCTTCAAATCATCGTGATTTTGTTGGTTACATGCTTGCTTGGCTACATGACGTGTCGGTGACAGACAAGGTGCGTGCATGAAAAAAGTTTTTAATTTAATTGTTGGAAAATATAATGGATGAGATAATGTGCAAACTAAGTGTTGACGGTTTGATGATTTGATTGTGACGATATTAACCATTGTAAAGGAAGATTCCAAAAATGTTGCATTTTTTCTCTCTCGAGTGACTGGCGTGTGTGTGTGTGTGTATATTTGTGTCTACGAGACTACAAATGTATATCTGGGTTCTATATCTAATATAATATCTTTTCAACCTTCTGTTGCTTTTACAGTGTTTAACACCAATGCTGTAATGTCATGTTATTATTATTACATGAAAAGAAGTAATAATACGAATGCCAAAATACTTTACTTTATATATCTCTCTCTCTTTTCTATGTGGTGCAGAAAACCTCTTTTTTTTCTTTGTTTGCTATGCTTGGGGAATTCGACTGACAACTACTGTTTTTTGTGATATGAAAAAAAACCATTTTTTACGATGATGTGTTGATGATGATGGTCATCATATCATGGCTAACCGTATAAAATAAAATTTTAAACTAAGAAAATTCTCCTATGTCACCAATTATTACACGTAAATTTTCATTACTCTGTGAGTTCGTCATGGTTTGTGATCAACATGATCATTGGTTGCTGATCTCTATATTCTTATTAGTGATGAATTGCAGACAAATGAAATTTCCTGATTTACAAAATGAGCGTGCAAACCCCTTCCACAGTTCACACACCTACTCAGACTCCACTTTATATTTTAAAACGTTCACGCTCCCTCTAACTTGACACAGGGAATTTTTTGGAGGTGTTAAACCATATACTTATGACATGACGCTATTAATATCCAAGCTAGTAAACCTAACTGACTGATGAGTATTACAGTATAGATATCAAATAAAAGTATTAAACACAAAGTAAAGAGGTTACTTACTGCATGAGCTTTCACTCAGAGGATTGGCGAACTTGAGAGCAGACCAGGTTGACATAGCGGCAGGATGATGTGCAAAAGGAAGACCGGGCATCAGCAAGTTCCCCGGATATGGAAATGGATATGCTGGAAACATGGGGCTATTTGGCACAGGTAAAGGTTTCAACACTGCTGGACTTGGTGGAGTTGCTGGCGGTGACAAGTCATTATAGTCATGGTGCATCATTCCATTATGACTGCTTGTACTACCGGCGCTACTACTGCTACTGCTGCTATGATGTTCTTTCTGATTTGAACTACCAGAGAGGAGAGAATCAACAGTGAAAAGAGATGATTTTGTGGATTTTGTGTCGGCTGGCGGTGAAGCCCTCATTCCATTCACTTTACCCATCATGAAGCCTGACTTGGAGGATGTGAGCGATTCACTAGTTAAACTTCCAGAAAGAAGTTTAAAATCTGATAACATTTCAATTCCTTGCAACTTTCTGTTGGTTTCCAACTCAGTTTTATTCACCAACTTTGAGATTAATCACAACTTTGAAAGTTGATTTTTTTAACGAGTTTACCACAATTTTTTTTCACACTTGAAGTTTTCACTCTAATGTTTTGATGAATAAATTAATTTAATTTGTTAAACACAATAAAATTTTAAACACCAAGTTTAAAAAAATCCTTTAAAAAAGGTAAGTATCAACAGTATCGTGTATCTAATGTCCACAAACTACGTGTTTTTTCTTCTTGTGAGGAACAGCTTATAACTGTGCACTTGACAGTGAGATACAGAATGAGAGTGTCAACAAGAGTTTTTCTCTACTAGGCCATTTGAGGCAGGTTGCTTGTGATGATGTTTTGTCATCAAAAAGGGTGGCACTAGTATGTTTCACAAACACATGAATGCTTGCGCTCTTATATATATCTCTCCTTCCGTGTAAACTTTTCGGCTGACTGTTAAATTTGAGTTAGAGGTTTAGCTCTTTAGCTCTACCCTTCCTAAAGCGCAGTGGCGAGGAGCAATGAGTTGTTGTACACTCGGTAAGGTTGCTAGTTGATGTGTGAGGGTCCTCACAGCCTTACCACCCTGCCTAATACAAGAGAGCCACGGCTGAAAGCATGGAGAAGAAGAAAAAGTTAAGCTTTTCCACACAATAACAATACAGTGCATGCGTATCGACATTAACCTATTCCGTTCATACCTCTTTATACACTCGCTGTGCTTTTACCAAAGCTCCTAAATAATGATATCACTTGTGTGTCTGTGTGTGAACACAATTCAATGGTAGGAAGGACAGAAAACTTATGTTTTTGTAAGTGGCGTGTATATATACACTTTACTTTATACTTGCACTCACTTTATAAATGTTAGGAGAAGGTATGTGTGAAGTCTTTTTTTGGGATCCAGCCAGACTCAACTTAAAAGCAAAGTAGACAGGCGGATCCATGAAGGAGAAAAAAAATCATGAACGAACCTCACACATACAAACTCACTCTCGGATACACAACGATAATCACCCTAAAAACCCTGCAGCATCAAGTCAGAATATCTATCGTAATGTTTGTCAGATCTTTGTACAACATGGGGTGGTGAACCTTTACTAAAAGATGTTGGATACAATCTTGGTCCAACATGCCGTACAATGCTCTCCGTAATGGCAATGCGCCTTAGAGCTCGCTCCTCCGTTTCTCTTTGCTGACGACGACGACTGCTCACTTTAGTGTATGTGTGGATATGACAGTTTCTTGCTTGCTTGCGCGTTTCAAAACGCATAGGCAATGATGATGTGATGTGATGATACTTCACACTCACTTGCAGGGGGATTGAATCAGCAGGCCTTAGCAGTGAAAAACCATTTTTTGAGAACTAAAAACTGCTTGTTTTTTTGGTTCTTGGAGTTTGTGCTTTTTATTGACATGGTTTGATGTCCCATTAGCACCAATTATCTTTCATGTATACAAGCATTTAATATATTTGTGTGTGGATAAATTAAATCATGTGTACTTCATCAATGTATATATTGCATCCTTCTATTTATGAATGCTATCAATTTCATATTTGCTGTAACTAGACAAAAAGTGATACTCTGTAATTAACCATTTGTGCTGTCAAGAAAGCTCCATCAAACAAAGTAAATTTAATAAAAAACTACACACCCAACTGTGCATTGGGGAAAACACCCTGTATAGTATGTCAATTTTTGACTGATTTATAAATAATCAATAAAAAGCCACAGGAAGGAAAGTACAAACGATTTCTGATGAATGGCTAATCCTTCGGAAATTGATCATGCCTTTGTTGTTTAAAAAAACTCGCCGAAAGTTGTAAAACGTAGAGACAGACGAGATCAAATATATCAGAACAAGTGCATAATCCGCAGTAATGTTCATGTACTACAGTTGCACCTTTCTTCTTCTTTTTAAACGACCTTTGTTTAGTTTAATACCCAAAAAGTAAAATGTTTCCACGGAGGTAAGTAAGCCGCTTTAAATAGGATTACAATCATCGCACATGGTCAGGCATTTAACAACTACATTTTAAAAAAAGATCCCGGATATTGTTACTAATAGCTAAGGGTACATGTGTATGTATATATGTATGTATGTATTCTTTTGCTTCTTTGTGAATATTCACTTAATCCCTTTGTATTTCTCATTAAAAACAAAATATCAATTTTTAAGCCCCGTCAAATCTTCTATAAACGTTAATATCATTACATATGTTGTGCTGATAAACTTTTCAACAGGAAAATAGGGGCAATGTTTAATACTGCACAGCTTAAAGGGATTACCAAAAATAATATATAATCCTCTTCCAATCACTAATGAAATATTATTGTTAGGAAAAAAGATTACCGCGAAAAGCTGAAGTTGAGCTGCTTGATTTTTTAAAAAGTTACTTACCTATAGTTTTTGTCACATGAACTCTTACACTAACCATGTCAAAAATTTAATAACCCATATCGATGCAAAGTCATTGTAACAAGAAACAGATAGGGGTACATTTGCGAGTCGATTATATTCCGTGCTTAAACTTTTTTATGTACTTTATTTTATTATTTTACTTACATTTAAAATGGATGTAGTAGCATTACTTTAATAATAATGCATCAACAAACACAACACCCGTGAGGTACGCAAAGAAGCGGTTCAATAAGGTCACTTGATGTTTCGTCGTTTCGTAAAAATTGGAAGAAAAAAAGGGTCTTCTCCTTTTTCTTTCATAAGCTTCTTTTTTTACTTTCCTTTAGTATCATTATTATATGGAAACCGTCATGTGAGTACAATTACACTATAACATTGAAAAGTCACAGCATGGGAGAAGAAGACGCTCCTCAATTCCTTCAAGATGCAATAGATCTATGGGTTATGGGTTAACAATGTGTGTTGTACAGAAGATAATTTCAAGAATTTCTCAAGTTATGCAGTGGTTTGGCTTACACATTTTTTAAGACGAAAAATTCCAGGTTTTTAGAGTGAACATGTGAATGGCTCAGTAACACACATTTTACCATGATCCAATCCAATGTGAATTAGGCACAGTAGCATTACTTTCCAGGTTTGTGAACTTGGTTTACAATAACCTTTCTACTTTTTCTTGAGTTTGCCAAGTCATTCAAGACACATTGGATTCTCAGCGATGGGACGCGATATATGCATTACTTTTAAGTTATTATACTGATTTTGTAAGTGAGCACTTTTTTGAGTGATTTCTTTTATTTGTATTCTTAACACTATGCCCTTGTTGTTGTGGATGGTTTGGCTGAGTGTGGGAGAGGGAGCGAGAAGAATGAACTGTGAATGTTTAACAATTATAAGAATTTAAAAATTTAGTGTGAATGGACTGCTTCAAATGCGGAGTCAATTATTTTTCAGAATGGAACATAGAATTTCTACTTTTTTCTCATACTTCACGCTAACTTTGTCACACCTCATGTGACCAAAAAAGAATTTCTTTTACGAGCTTCATATAATGTAGTCGTAGTAGTTATGTATAATGTCATACACACACATATCTACACATATTTCAAAATCTTGGATGCTACACATTATTGTTGTGAATGACTGGTTCACTTCATAAATCTTACATCGTCAAAAAAAATATGCAGGGAAAAGATTTAAAAGGGTACTTTATCTGCTACAATACTTGATGGTAATTCGTGGTGAAAAAAAATCAAAACTGAATGGAGTTTCATAACTGTTTTTACGGACATTTTTTAAAGTCAGCAGTAACAAAATGTTCCTTTATAGACGTAGCCAATTAAAAGTCATTAATAAAACTTAATTGTCCATAGGATAGTCCCTTTCACTATAGAAGCAACGTTTATGATCCCCAAGCCATTTTGTGATTGGATCACAACAAAACGCAGCTGCTATTATTTATATAAAAAAATATCCCTCCTAATAACTGAGGAACTAATATGTATGAATTATGTATTTTTATGAAGTACCATCTCCAAATTGCAATTTAACTGTGGGTATTAAATAGAACCCCTTTTAAGTGAACATTTCAATAGGATATTAATAAGCAAATTTGACAATAAAAAGTTGAGCATCCCTTCATTTACAAAGTGCAAAGGATCACTCGTTTAAAAATTAAGGGAAAAGGTACATGCACGAGCAAACATAGGGATAAGCGCCAGTCTCTCTCCCAGATATAATATGTATGTGCTTCTTTGTGCAAGTTGAAGCTCTCTACCTTTTTCTCAATACTTCAATCTGTTTGAAATAACAACAATAAGTTAGTATTAGGGGGAGAGGAGAAAGATCGCGGTTGAATGATCTGCATTGTCCTTTGACAAAATGCTATAAATCACTGTGACTTTTTCATGCAGCTGAAAGACTCCTATGATTCTATGTTCTACTATGATTTTATTCAAAGGCCCTTAAAAAAAGAATTGTGGAACATTATTGACTGGTATAAGTAAGTATATAATATAAATACACGCTATTTTGTCGGCACTATTATGTTCCTAATAACAAAACACGTAAAAGTCATACGCAGAATCAACAACATTCTCTGCCTTAAACTTAAACTACTCAAGTGTCCCAAATGACCTTCTTATTTCATTCTTATAATATTACGCATGGATGATTTCTTGCTCTTGAATGAGAGTAAAAAAATGTGACTTGTCCCAATATGATAAAGGGTACTATGCGTACCAGCAATGGGCTCAGTTAGTCATGTATTATGTAACGATTACATATATGAATTTCTGGTCATGCGTGCGTTATGGGAATTCATGCTTTTTTTCGAGGAATATATAAACAGAGTGGAGTCAAGTCTTGCAGAAATTACGAGTTTAAAGTAAAGCGGGTATTGGTATGTGAGAATCCACAAAGTTCTTTTTGAGTATATACATAGATACATTAATAATTCGAGTGACACTGTACCACAGTTAACTTTGCATATTTCAAGTTGCTTGAGAAACAAACCGTCTTTCTCCTATACTGATGCATGTATCCACGCACTGTCTTTTAAAGCTGACATGATAAAAGAGCAAGAAAAACTTTCTGCTGCTTTCAACAAAAGAATAAAGTGTATGAAAATATAATATATCCCATAGTACTTTCTGACCATAAGGACGGTTGCCTTGTCGTTCAAGTTCATTTTTGTATTGTGTTGTTATCCTCTATGAATGGAGTTTTCATTGTAATCTCATTATTATTATTGTATCAAGTCAGTAAACCACCTAGAAACTTCAATTATGCTTAAGAAATCTTCATGCACTTACGCAGCTTTAAATTTGACTGGTCACTACATTTGGGATGGCTACTTTATATTAGTTCTTTATCAGGCTAACACAAGACCTGATACGCTCCAGTAAAGATGCTGGATTTTTTTGTTGTTAAAATAACAAGCATATGGAGACGTTGCCACTTTTTACTCTCTGTTTTTGGTTTATCAGTCGTGTAAAAATTCTCCAGCTATTTTCCACAATTATTCACTTTCATCTTTTCTTTGCGTACCTATATGAACTTACAAATGTCCTTGTTTAATATACTACCTAAGAATGAACAAGTAAGTCGATAGAAAGGCTACAAAAAAATTGTTTGTGAATGGATTTGCTCCATACCATACAATGAAAATAAAGTCATGTTGTATTTGTATAAAAAATGCGATATAATGTACATACTGCAATTTATCAGTAAGTTTTGACACAAACAAAGTGTTTGCCACTTAGATTCTACCTAAAAGAGGTTGGCTACTTGGTTGCTTGTGAGACCCTGTGACTGGTTTTCTCATTTTGACAAATTAGAAATGCCACAATACTTAAAGTTTTCAATAAAATATCAAGCTATCTCAACTCAACTGGGCATGTATACGAATGTACATATAATAATACTCATGCTGCTGCTACTTCACTAGTCTATCACATTTACACTGTTTTTTTCTTCTGACTCTGACCAGACTGCTCGCTATAAGCACAGTCCATGTTTTAATGAATGAAAGCACAAATATATGTCTAAGAACATATATAAACCTGCTCAACAGTGAGTAGAGTGAATGAATGAAAACGTAAAAGAGCGAGTAGACAATAACAAATGCTTCTTCTGATGTTTCCTTACATTGGCAGTAATTTTTTAATTTAGGTTGGCTTATTGTTGATGTGAGATTGACTCCAGTAGTGTATTTATGTCAGTTGCTCATGTACAATGTTACAATGGCAACACAACATTATAATACATATTATTTCTAATGCACATATGTCAGAGTTACATTTTTTTCTTGAGAGAAAATAATGTGTGGACGTTTTTATTCAAACATTTGAAGATATTTTGTTGTGAATGTCTCATTTATCACAAATGTACCTCATTTTTCACCGCTGGACTGAAAAGATGTTATCAGATATACATGCTATGTGTGCAACAGAGACGAACTGAACCAAGCTTCAATGCCATTCCATGACTCTCTGTATTACTACTGCCTTTGTTTTCTTAGAAAGAAAGTTCCGTTCTTAGCTACTACTTTGCTGGTAATTTTTTTGTCATTAGTTTTTGTGAACTTTTGTTTGCTCGCATTTAGGATTAGTGTATGTATAGAAAAACAATATTCCATATAATATTAGCTGCAACCTTTTACCACCAATCAAACATTTGAAACAACTGGGGAGATTAATAGTGGTAATTGTCACAAGAGAACTACTGACTTGACTTATTCCTCTTTTTGGGAGAACAGTGTAGCTCATTTATCAAATATAGAGGGATTGGGGAGAGCTCAGTGTTAAAACAATTAACGAAGGATTTTAACAGTCAGTTTCAATTCTGAAGGGCAGGAGGATCTGGTTAATTTAGTTCATTCATTATTTTGAAAATAAAGTTATCTTTTTGGGCTTGGCTGTTTAGAAGAAAAAAGGAGGCAAGGTCTCAAAAAACAATGGGCAGAGTCGGATTACTTAACAAACCAAAACAACTGTAAATGAGGTCCGGCATTCATTACTCGTGTGAAGGCATTCATGCATAAGCCCTTACATTAAAATGACTTATTCATATTTTTTTTCATGGGTTAATAACAAGAAAATTGGAATACTTTATAGGGGGAAACATATGTTTGTAAAATAAGTACGTCTTATTGGTAGCATGCGCAAGTATGTACACACACTGCATTTTAGTCAGTAAAGAAACGAGAATGCATTTTTATATAGTGGTATCTATCTACATCTACATATATGAGCAATGCGTATGCACGTGAAAGGGAAAAAGAAAAAAAGAGAACAGGCCGAATTGGCCGGACATGATTTGGACGGAGTCAAGTCAGTTAGGATATTGGAGTCGGAAAAGTCGGATCCTTTGGGTAACACACCAGGAGGGAATAAAAAAGCATACTCAGAACCCAATTACACATGATTAGAGTTGGCGTTTAATTAGGAGCGGAGACAGATTTATTTTCAGGTCGGCTTTTGTTTCCTTTGCACTTCTTTCTGATTTGCTGTTTCTTACGTTGTCATATCATGCTATGCAACTTTCTTTCTCTTGCGCACCACCTTTTTATATTTACTTCGTAGCTACCGCAAACATAATCTTGGAGACATGCATACTGTTCTATGTAATCGATAAAAAAACTTATCCGGTAAAAACGTCGACCGGCAATACCATCTTTGGCTTCAACCTCGACCACATTTCTAGTAAATGAGCAAAAACCTCGACTTTTCATCATTTTATTTTGTTATAAAAGGATTCTAGAATCCATTTTTGCTTGTAAAGTATTCTTGTAAGCATATACTTGAATCTGTCTATCTAATTGTTGGTCTAAAACTATACCTAAATGACATGAATGAATCCAGTATTGTATTCATAAATTAAAGCTTCTGCTAAAGTTAGCCTAATACCATAAACTGCTTGCTGTTTGCATTAAAGCGTAGCAGTAAAGTTTTATATGACAAAAATTGTCAATGCAAGTTCTGCATTTTTGTAACATGCTAACTAACGATGGTTATAAAACTAATGGTCATGATAGCATGTTGATGACCTCAATAACCGATTTAGAAAAGTCAGCAAGCGATTATTTCATTAGCTTACCAGATTATGGATGGCATCCTAATTGTTCAACTTATATACACTTTTGAAAACCATTTGGTTAATGAAAAATACAAATCGGCATTTTTTGTGGTTGTTGATGTTGTTTAGGCGACATTTTGCAGACGCATTTTGCATTTTGCACAGGCGATGTTTTGACTAACGACGTTTATACCTAAACCCTAAAAATTACCACTGTGTTTTACATATGTATGTACCAAAAGTTTATATATATTATATCCCGCTTACGATGGCCATCATCCATTTCATTATGCTGAAGGCTGCTCATTTCACCGCAGGTAATCTTGCATTCTGGATTCTGCACATGAAGATGCATGTATTTTACGAAATTCCTTTTGCTGCAAATCTAAGCATGTATATTTTTTAAAGTGCCACTGAAGAGACAGTTTTTGCCTTTTTTACAACTGAAATCCGATTTTGACCCAGTTAGCATCTGAGAAACATTAACTATTACTATTCAACTTTTTAGACCAATTATGTTTTTGGCGAGTTCTTATTTGACCTTGTGCATTGCGACAAATTAACTATGCACCGCAATAGAGTGCATGTTTTTTTCCCGTCTTTGAAACCACATGTCAAGTCAATGCAGTTGAAGATAAGAATACAAAGGCGAAAATTGTGTCCTAAGCAAATACTATGTGTATGTATCATGTTGTCGCAGTTTTCCCATCGTGGAGGTGAAGAATACGAGAACAACAGGATATGTTACACAATCATGTACGAAGAATCACATTTTTTGGCATCAATGATCCCTATTTTCATTGCCAAGTTTAAAAATGTCAAATAGATTAGTTTAAGCATTACCACGCATATTACGAGTTTAAATGGATAATAGCAAATTAGAGAATTAAATCATCGACGTGACGTGACTAAGGCTTGGTTGCAATAAATCTGCAAAACTCTGATTATGAAGTAAACGTCAGAAGAGAAACTTTTTCAATATAATTGCAATACCAAAGGCAGACATAATATTGACTTTCTCGTCTGGATCCTGGATACAGAACCGGGATACGGATATTCACATGAGACGTTAGATGTGAAATCCACCCCAAATGTCCAGTCGGTAGGTCTCCCCAGCTTTTAGATGATTCGTCTTTCCTCCGTATACCCAAAGGTATGTATACACTTGCTATAGACGGAAATCTTCCAAAATATTGCAAACGAATTGTGATTTGGAAAGGCAGTGAAATTTGTCGGTGATAGCAATGTAATGCCGTCTAGGCTGAAAAAACGACAGTGTTAAAATTTGATGTCTCTTCTGTATGTTGAGCAAATAGATATGGAGTTAGAGTCCATCGCAGTAGACGCGTGAATGTTGAAGCAGAGAGTAGGTGCAAGAGAGAAGGTGTAGTGGCAACTGACCATCGTCTTGTGTCTGCCTCTTGCTTTAAAATCAATCCAGCTAACACAATGTCTTGAACCGAGCTGCAGCACGTACCTATGTTCTGTGCTAGATATCTGTTACGTAGCGCCCCGTCGCCAAATCCTTTTAAGAACACATGGGTCACTGACCAATAACCAAATCACAACTTCTTAACTTGTGACTTGTTATGAGATTTCTGCTACTTAAAGCAAGCGTCAGTCTTTATGGGATGTTTTGACACGTAAGCGCAAGTAGATTTGTACAGGGAAGTGCTTTGGTGGGGCAATACGAAATATTTTGTGCCTCACGTCTCATCTCGGTAAATTGATTCTCGTCATCAAATATACATAGACCAATTAGGAGCCAAACATTGTCACATGAATGGGGCTTTCTTTATATTACGTCTACTATGCCGATACCGATATGGCTTTAAAAAGATGCTACCGATTATGAGCCAACGATTAGTCCTTCAGACTTTATACTTTTGTAGTAACGTTGCGTGCAACAGTTAAACTGCTTTAGTATCCGGAATCATTTGTCTCATGAGTCACTTTGCTAGAAAAGGACTTGACGGCGGTTTTTCTGTCGAAAGCTTTTGATGCGGCTGGGTCATGTCGCCACACTTGCCGAGCACTACAGCCGTTTGTTATACACTGAGAATGGTATGGCATATTCCCTGAAAATTTTACTGCTTCTGGAACAAAATACTTGCGGCACTGACATATTTGGGAGCTGTATTGTTTTTAAGGTAATAAATAAATAAATGTTACAAATGAGAGAATCATGAAAAAGTGGCGACAGACTTGATGGGTGGATGGAAAGGAATTTGGTGGGATCATCACAACAACAATCGTTGTTTCAGAAGCTGCTGCTGTTCCTGTCTTCCAATAAACATGTACGTACGTATTTTCATGTATATGTATCCCTGAGATCGAGAAGAGTAACCTATTTAAGTTACCCAGCACCATCGCCAAGGGTACTCTAAAGGCGCTACAAATTTTATCTTTCTACCATGAAGTCTCAACATGATGATGAATAGAACACACATAAAGTTCAGCATGATACGTTAAAACATGACTTTTCAGTTTGAGACAATTCAAAAAGTCTTCCTATATCCAGAGTGAGTGTGGTGGGTGAAGAATCTGCTAGTTTTTACTGATCCCTACTTTTGTTTTTGAACCCGAGCCGATTCATTTTTTTGTTTTGTTTTACACTGCCTACTACTCTATACTGTACAGAAGAGACAGTTGCTTGTCGTGAAGCAAATAATTGGGCTCGTTCTGTAAATTTTCAACATTCATGGAGAGCACAAAAGAGTTCTTTATTGATCACAATTAGTTCGTTTCTTTGTACGTATTGAACTTGTCGTTGTAAACCCATATACCGATGGATTCTCCAAATCATCTTATATTTCGAAAAACAAACAGTCCCTTTCCTTCCAAGAAACAATAATCTATTAATATTTTCAGAGGAAATACTTTTAACGGACTTTCTCAGCAAAAAGCAACTTGCCCTTTAGTTTCTCGGGTGACTTGAGGATAATGGGAAATTGGTGGTTGATTGCCACTTACTGAGTCGTGGCATTGTTATAAAACTAAATATTCTGTTCTCCGTGACGTCCTCCACAAAGTGTAAAGATGTACCTAATATTTTATTCTCCAATGGTGTAATTGATTTTTATCCCAGGCTAGTGAAAGTGTTAGATGTATCCCATACACATTAAAAATTATGAGTTTTTGCCTGAAAGCAATAAAAAGCGTATCATGTACGTTCGTAAACGTGATTTAATCCTGAGCACACGTCATAAAAATAATGAAACCACTATATATCATACTCATCATCATGACTACATATAAATGTACATATGTATATGCCGACCAACCATAAGAAATTCAATCTGGTAACTAATCTGTGGATACATATATTTGTCAATTAATGGTCTATTATTAAAGAGAAGGGATCACTTTCCCGCAGGAATACGGAATGGGAATGAAAGGGGATAGATGATGGAAAAAAGGAAGGATATATGCTGCTCAATGGGAACGACTGATCCTTCAACGACGTGCCAGTAGTCATTGAGCTGACAACCGTTCCGAATTAATATCAAATGCTTAATGTAATAATAACTGTATACATAATATAAAGTGAGAAGAGGAGGGAATCCTCCCAAACTCATAATTATTTTGATAGGAAACGTATGCTTCCATGCAATTCTCTGTCTCTGTTTTATTTGCGTTCGATTCCTTTTCTTCCCTTTCCAAATTACCATAGAAATTTCATGTGACTTTTTTTCAGGTTTGGTTGTAATCGCATAAATATCAAGGAATACAACGAGATATTTATTTATAACGATCTAATGCAACCAGTCAAGGGATTTACTCAATGGTTTTTATAATCGGTGTTAGATTCCTGGCGTAACGTATGACGTAATATAACCACCACGGACTGATTCTTTCTGTTGGTAAACAACTTAAGCTCATGAATATACGTAATACCTAAATCGGCATGGGTAACTGCCTGTAGACGGGCAAAATGTCGCTTTCAATATTTTTCTCTGATGATAATATCATAAAATAGAGATTTTGTATTTTGAAACTCCCTTTCTCTCCTTTTTTATGCCACGATTCTTGATTCTTTTATCCCAAATTACAATATTTTGTATATGTACGTGTATGTGTTGCATAGTTACTTCATATAACAAAAACAGCTCAATTGCCTCTCTTTCTCTGCAACTCTGAAAGGGGTCATGATAATACGATGATGATGATGATGATGCAGCAGCCTTTGTGAAGTTCCGTAGAAAAAAAATATAAAATCACGAGAAATATAAATGGAAATGGGATTTTAGGATGAGGATCTGTTGCAATTGCATCATGCCTTGCATACGCATGGAGATGTAGAGATGTAAAAATCATTGTTATTTTTCACTGAATTGCGTATGAGGAATTGAGCTCCCAGTGTGAACATTCTACTTACTATATTATTTATTGTTGTGTGGTGCATGAGTGTGTGTGCAAGCGGGTGTGAGAGAGAGAGTCGTCCATGTCCACCCTTTCCATCCAACCACCATCTATCCACTGCTTCTTCTTGAATTATATTACAAAAGTGGAGAGAAAATAATAATGATATTATGTATCAAAAAGTGAGAAGGCGGAAAAGGAGCCTAATAACGACATACGGATATTGACTTTGATGTCATTATTACTTCATTCGGGTCTCATCTTTTATTGTTCAAGGAATTTGAATGAAGGTTTCATTGTAATCTGATACTCGTCGCATCATTTCTCCTCAATAAAAAAGCGATGTGAGTGAGAAGAACTATGTTCAACTGGGGGGAAAGCTGAAACGTTTCCGACAAACTCTCAAAATGTATTTTCATACAATTTTAAATGCTTTCTGATAGAGCTGATGCTGCTGGAGCCGGAAAAGTTGAGAGGAGTAGAACATTGAACATTTGCAAGATTGGAAATGTAAATGATTAGGGAACAGTACAATTTCCTGGTTCTGTCATTTAATATTCGGAAGGCCAGTTCTGAGCGTTGAGATTAAAATTGTAAACTAAAAAATAGAAGGATCCAATTTTCCCTACTAAATACTTTACAACTCAATGCTTGTTGTCCACATTTACATGACATTCAACTTTGATCTGTGTTTACTAGCTTCAGTAGTAGTAGCTATGTATTTTAATTCGATGTGTTCTCACATTGCATTATCAGTAAAAAGCTTTTCTTGTATGCATGTGTATATTGCATAGAATACAAAGTAAAAGCAACTTTCATATATGTACATACAATATAGGGGTATACACACTACAACTCATCTTCACGGTAAATTACCCCAATTTTATACTAGACTCTAATCGAGCAGCGTTGCGTTCCTCCTTCATCTCCTCCTCTCATATCATCAATCCCGTCCCAGGATGAGTTGTACATGTTGCAAATAAAACATGTCGACCAATGATGCCTAAGCAGAGATAAGAAAACAAGTAAGTAATAGTAGCCAAGAAAAAATGCTTTCATAAGGTTCCATCATAAAAGGATTCCCTTGTCATTTCACCGCATCATCGTTGTTTAAATACAAAAATGTAAGGTTGAGCTCAAGGTGTAACATTGGTGATAAAGCGGAGGAAAAGATTATTTAATCAAACACATCTGACTAGAAAGCTGTTTTTGATTATTGCATATAGCTACTACATTGAAAAATAATTTAAACACAAACCCGTAGAACCCACAGACTAAAAATATGAAATTCTAAGATAATTTTCATTAATGTTAGTATTCCTATTCAACTAATTTTTAGACACGTCACTAATTCCAAGAAGTAAAAATATTGTTGGATAAACAGTGGACTCATCATAATATCCTGTTGTTGCATGTAACAAATTCATCAAAGGGAATATTTGTGAATAATAAAAACAAGGATGAATAATAATCATGCACATGCACATGCAAGGCATCATCCACGGTTTATTATTGCTCAAAGCTCCACTTCTCTTGTTTGAAATTCCGTAGTATCCAATGACTTCATAAGTTGCTCTGCGATTGTCTGCAATTTTTTGATCAAGTCGGTGAATCTAATCCCTTTAATATTCCAGATTCCGATTTAAAAAGACAAACCGAAGGAGCAATCACGTTCTTGACGTTTCAATTTTATTTTGTAGCATGCTTGAACCCTGCTGTATACTTTCTAATTCCCTTGAAAAAAGTAGTTCCAGTCTCGCAGGCAATCTAATCGTTTCGAGATACTTTTTCAGCACCCATGAACAATTTTAAAAACGTAATCGCATGCAGATACAACAAATGAGCGAGAAACGTCAGTAGGTTGATTATAATAACGCCATCAGAGATGATGTCTTAATGGCCCAGTTGTCAGTTGTGTTGACTATGAATCAGAGGATGTATCAGTCACTCTCCGAAATTTTTTATAACTTGCGTGAAGAAGGAGAAACGCAGATAAATGATTGCACGAAACCTTTTTTTATATTTAGAGAGTAAGTCTCAGTTAGGCCTACTATAGAGTAATACACTCATGCTTAAACACGTCTAAAGAACCAAGTGATCCTGATCATACCCTGCACTGCATTTAGTAGCGATCCAAGCTGTTGTTCACTAAATTAAGACATTAAATTAACAAAATTAGGAATACATTTACTGCGTATAGATCTTTCCTACTAAGGCATTGAATTTGGATTCCATCAAATAAAAAGGAGAGGCTTAGTAACGTTTAATAATACAGATCTTTGTATCATTGGCTCCAAATCCAACACGTATGGCTACTAATATTACCATGAAATTGGGGGTTTCTCCGAAACACACACTGAATATTCCGTTAATAAAACTACTTTTTTCTCCATCTATGGTGTAGACACAAAAAATTTGTTTTCAATGTTATCTGCCCTCTTCCCCTTATTAGTAGCCATGGTCGTCACATGAAAGACTTAGATTAGGAGGGAGTACGTTACAAAATAACTTCGCGGTAGTGTAACGTTTTATTGAAAGAAAATGAGGTGTGTAAGATATCATTAAATGGCTCCTGTGTATGAAATCTAGCTTGGAATGAATGAAAACGTCCGAGTAATAATCTACATATTATGTGGCTCTATATTTCTTTTTTCCTGTGTGGAGCTCAGCACGCTCATTTACACTGGAGGTTGCGTGAAAACTGGGCACAATTTTTGTATTCTAGCCGATGATCATGCCAGGTAATGTTTTCATTTCACAATCCACACCAACCGAGCTGAATTCAAGAGTAAACGGTGAACTCACATATAGTGATTTTGTGTTTTTCTGTCCGTCTACCTTTTTGAGATACGAATATTCATCCAGTACAGTTTCGCGTTTTGTACACACGTCGTTTAAATCGGCTATTACAACATTTGGAAAAGGCGAAGTTGATTTGATTGAGCCATTCGTGTTTCACAAAACAAGATACATTCTTGGTTGCATGCATGCATACAAATCAAAGAGGCGATACGATACTTGCATTTATACGTTCCTAATTCACTCTTATTACTTCAATTTATATAGTACTAGTGCATTCACACAATCTGGAAAACCTAAAGATAGGGCATATCACAGATTTCGGAAAGTATAAAACAGGCGAACGCGAGAGAGTCATGCAGCCATGATTGCATCGTTTTGGCGGAGTTGGTTTGTGGTTGCTATTAAGAAGAGAAGGGAAAGGAGCTTTAGAAATACAATGAAGAGGGAAAATACTGGAAAACATATAGCGGTAACCAATAATAAGCTAATTGCATGTCTAATTTTGATGGTTTTAAGTGGGAAGGAATCCATGTCCTAAATCTGCTTCTACTTTGTAAAAACAAAATTGCTAGGTACATTCTTTTTTTAAAAAAAAAACTACATCAAAGGGAAACATAAACGTTTTCCTCACCATGAATATTATACGCTGGTTTCTGGTTGTTACTTTCATTTCCACTGATGACTGCTAGAAGTAGTAGACTTTTATTTTGATCATACCCGTGGTTCTGCTGATTGAGACATGGAAGGGTGAAAAGGTGTGGTGTTTGATAAATTACAACCTATTTATTTACAAACAGCAAATCACTATTGAAAAGTATGAATCATTCAACCCCAAACTGCAGAGTTGACTGAGGACTTGGTCAGCTTGGTCGTCAACTCTTATTGTTTTTCATTTACAGTAAACTTTATAGTTAACACCCCTTGCAATTCTTAGGTAGATGTCGGATGTAGAAAGGTTTCTCAACTTGTTTCTTATATTGGCCAACTTTATTTTCAATTTGGTAACCTCCATAGTAAAGAGTAGATTAAAATTCTACTCGAGATTATTAATATTGTTACTACTACTCTACTACTACTACTTCAACTGCTGCACGACGGAAACCTAACGTGTATGAATGTGTGTGTTTGTACACACAGAAGTCGTTTCGCTTCACCCAAGTTAACTGAACTGTGTAGGCGTCGCTTAAGCATCCACTGTGAAACTTTTCTTGGTTCCGGTTCTTTCTGTAGACGGAGGACTCAAGCGCTTAGCTGGGTTTTGCTACTACTTCCTTCTCTCACACAATATATGAATACATAACTTGAGTCGTTTGTCTCACAATCAGTGCACATCTTTCAGTTGCAGCAGCAACCAGTCATTTGATACGAGTTGACTATGGAAACAAACTATTAATGTTACTACGCTCTACAACTACGTATTTATATTCTGCATTCAGATTAATAAAAACAAAAATTAGTGTGTACTAATTACAAAGTATTTTTCATTGCTTAAGCTCATCAAATGCTATTCAGAAATGGAACACTTAGCAATGATAAGGTTTACGATTATTAATTTATATTATTTTGAACAAATATAGCCTCATTTTTAAATGTTCACAAAGTTACTCAACATTTGTACCACAAGCTTCTGTTGTGCTTCCTATACATAGTCCTCGTACTGGGATAACAAACAAGGAAGGCCAGATGCCAGCCTGAGATAATCACGATATGAGAGAAGCAATATAAAAGTCATGAAAAGAATTATTCTCCTTGAAATGTGGTTATCAGTATATAATTTTTGTATGGTAGTAAAGGAACAAGACCGTGTGCTTATAAAAGTACACTAACTAATTTATGGAATTTGATGAAAAGCAACTGACGTTTTCAAAATTTATGTGGTCGTGTTCCATATTATTCCCTTGTGTCGTCCCGTCACATGACGAATGTTTATAGGGATATATAACGTAACCACAAGTAACATAAGTACACATTAATGAGGGAATACCTTTAAATCATCATGATTCTATGTGTGAGGTCTACTCTCAGCCATGCTCGCTTATTTGACTAATAAGCATGTTTCATACATGAGCACTTATTACAAAAATTCTTATAATATGTTTGTATTATCATGCTATTAATAGTTAAAGTAACGAATTACGATGAGTGACCACAAATTCAAAGAGGAAGAAAATTAGAGAGAGAGAAGAAAAAAGTTGAGTGGCTCAACAAATTTTCTCATTCATTTTATATACCCGGTGAATGACGATGACACTTTGAATGCACAACTAAAAGGTGACCGCAGCCACTACCATGACCACAAGTATTTATGTTCTCCCATGAGTAAACATAATGCAGCAACTTTTTCGGAGAGTTTAGGGAGCGAGCGAGCAACTCACTGAAGAAAAAAATAGTAGGAATCTCTCAAGGGAGAAACGACCACCATAAAGACAAGATATCGTCACTTGAGTTAGTAAGAATCACTCATTTGAGGTGGTCATTACAATTATGAATACAATACACTCAAGAACTTTTGAGGTTTGATACATCCTTCTTTCGTTTCTTAGCATAATATGTATGTACATCAGTGAGTGTGTGCATAATATATACTTTCACACTGAACTAATTGTTAGTATACCGCGTTTACATATGTGGATACACATATTTCATACGTCAGAAACTGTTTCTTCGTCAGTCAATGAGAATCATATATTATATATATGTATGTATGTAGGTACTTTCATGACAAGAGAAATGAACATAATAACAAAGGGACACCAACGCCATTTGAATAAAATACGAAAAGTGACTGCGCCACCTCATTTTACTCATATTTGCTTAATTTTTGTCGTCTTACTTCTTGAGCAAAGCGACTTCAAAGCAGTCCTGCATTGTATTGTTCCCTTGAGGAATAAAAGATGAGAGCAGCATGGCGTATCATCATATCATACCGGCATAACAGCAGCAACTGTCGTCAAGAGTTTATGAGCTATTCATTTACTCATACACTGACACTGACACGGACCAAAAATAAGATGAAGCACGACAATGAGCGATATCAAGAATCCAGTATGGATATAAGGAGTATCCATTTTATATATATTTATCTAATTATCTACGTTCATCATTCAATTTTCATCCACAAAGAAGAATACATGTGCGTTTGAACTTGCGACAAATCTTTTCACTTAATTCATTTTCAAAGTTTAAAAGCTACATATCTGTCCCTGGCTATATACATCCTCCTCCATATGAACTCCAAAGGAGGAGGAAGGATGTATGTATACAAGCCACTTAAAATGTATTCAACACATGTTAAGTGCTCCCACTATCAATTTTACTTACAGCCGCTCATTTAAAACATCATGATGGTTATATTTATCTGTTGAAATTAAATGTAAACTGATTTCTTCACCTTTGAATAGGGAGTTATTGCTGGAGTATAAGCCAATTTAGATAAATTTAACAGATGACGTTCAATTATAGATCATATAAACTTTAGACGTAGGATATTGTATCACGGGTTTACTAAAAAACATATATATTGTTTTTTTTCAAGAGCGTTTGATTAGACTCGTGATCATCATGCTCATTATTTTATTAGCCATTGAAAAAATTCAACCTTATTTTCCTCCGTTTGTCTATCCATTATGATTGTTATCATCCATTTTTAAAGATAAGAAGGGCTATTAAGCTTCATAGTTTTACAGCTGAGCTTAGGATGAGCACTGCGGTGGTGGTGTGGTAATATAAAGGCGGAAGTACACTTACCTGGTTCTTTTTGGATAATATTATTGCATTACATAACATTTTTAGTAATAAAACCCATTCCCAAAAAAGGTGTTAAGATGATACAATAAACAGCAACAGTAAGATTTTTGGTTTCATAATCTTAACCGCTTCACTTTCCTGTACTGTTGACGATTTATCCAACACTTCCGACTGGTCTGGTTAGGTATCCATAAATGTGTAAAAAAGTTGAATAAGCGGCTTTGTATAGTAGCAAAGTACGTATTTTAACTTCTTAGAAATGTGTTAAAGTGCTTAAAAGCAAATCACATAAAAAAAATCTTCGCCTTCAAATAATTACAATTTAAAAAGTTTATATTGCGTCCATAACAGCTTACCTAATGTTTTGTTTCTTTCCCTTGTGTGTGTGTGAGTGTACATGAGTAGCGACAACAGGCCCAATTTTTTGTAACATTAAGACAACCTGCTTTTCTGTTGTAGTCCATGTATGAAATTTGGATATCTCTAATAAGGATATTCAATTGAGTGAGCAGAACAAGTTCAAATCCTACAGATTAGCCTTTGTTGCTGAAGATGAGCGTGTAGAAATACAAGGGTGCAAAGGAAACGAGTTACGATAAGTCCGGTTTCAACGTGAAGTTTAGCGTTAATGACTGTGTGTGTGATGGTGTTTGAAAAAACAACACAGCCACAACAATTATACACTTTTTCCTATCGTACGATTACCAGAGAGAAAATGTTAATAATTTGAATTCTACGATTTCACGCTTCCACAAGTTTAACCAGTTAATTTGGTTAGTGGGATTTTAAAGAGTAACTTGTTCCATATTTGTGAACACGGAGAACATTAGGAGAGCATCGTATATCAAGGGAATGGAGAAATAATGTTATAATATTGAAGGATTCGGCGCCTAATGTGCCAAAAATTTGTACATGGTTCATTTATAAAACATTTATTTTGACGGATGAAGTTGTATGCAATTATTATAGTATTTTACGGTCTACAGTTTTTCATGTAAAGAGGAGTTTTAAAAAGTACTATGACCGCTCTATAATCACAAGAAAAACAAGTACATTTTCTGCATGGTTTGCAATATATGAAATCAGGAACAATTAATACTTAACATTTGCAAAGGCTAAAGCTTATGTAGTATATCGCTAAAGTCAGGAAAAAACATAAATATCTACATACAGTTGTATTTTGAACGCTCAAAGTTGTTTGCTACAGGATAAATTTAATATGTGCATTAAGGAACTAACTCTAAATGATGTCCTTTCTCCATTTTGTTTATAAAAGAAACATCCCTAGAAGTTTGGCTGATGAGCATTTATTGCCATCCGATTGTGTCCTGAGTTAAGTCATTCTTGAGTTGGTTGTCGACTACACCTTTTACATCAGACCCTCATGGTGTTCTTTGTCTAGCATTGGGCTATGACTGATTGGAAGCAATTGGCGTGAAAGCATTAATGAACTCACCGGTCCACTTCACTCTTACTTTACTAGGAAATGTTCAGTTAGGTTCTCCTGTCATTCATTCATGTGAATGACAAAATGAGATTTGGTAAAGGAACAACAAAACTCATGTCCCTTTATGACCTTGGAACGAGCCATAGGTATTGTGTGTTCTATATTGCCAATAATAAAAGAAACCCAGTTTAAAGCTCTACAAGTTACAACTATTATATATTTTATTTTAGTTTTAGTTTTACAAAAAACATCAGGAGAATTGAGAAGGTAGGGACTTAAGTATTGCCCGTGACAAATGAAACACCTTTCAGTTTACATTTTTCCAGGGCTTTATCATATCCTACATTTGACTTTGAGTCAAGTTTGTTGAAAATGCCCAAAGCTCATTCTTAACTTTAATATACTCTCCTTGTAAGCCTAGAAAAAAGACGAAGATGAGCTAAAAGAAGAATTGGAATGACAGAGGACAAGAATATACAAAAGAATGATGCATTGGATCTTGGTAAAAATAATTGAGTGACTCCACTTTGTCTAGAAGTTCATGTTTGTGGATGTTTTTTTTCCACTTCATTTCCATAGTGAGTATATTGCTGTCCATTCATTTCTACAGGTATGTCCTACCCCAAGAAACCATATGCAATAGTAGTTTTAGTGACAAAGAAAAAGGTGAGAGTATTCTTGAGCTAGATGGTGGAACACACAAGATCTAGTCATTCATTGATTAACTCAGTTGTGTTTTGTTAAAACTGTTTCAGGTTATGCAAGTATCTATGTTGTGTGTAGTTCTCATCCGATAATTCCATTGTAGGTGGAAGTTTAGAAGAATTATAGTATAGGAGAACTACATGCTTCATGGTTTTCAATAGATCTCTTTTCTAAACACTATTGTTTGTTAATATACTCCAAAAGAATGGGAAAGAAGGACGAGATGAACTGAAAAATTTAAGGAATAAAGGCAAAAATTACTGTTTGGTCCCTCTTCCAAAAAGTAAATGTAAGTATACGTAATATTCCAGTTATTTTCCTTTTCATGTCTTTGATCTTCTTAAATATAATAGAATGGACTGAAGAAGTGGGTCTCTTTTCAAATTCATCTATACATACATTATTGTTTGGTAATTGACGCTTTCCAAAAAAAAGTGATCATCCTATAGATTTTAAATGAATGGCAAAATGCCTGCAATTTCTCTCTGAGAAGAAAGAGGACAATGAACAAGAATCAAATCAAAAGAAGTCAACTTCTATCTGCTGTAGGATGTGGGATACTGGATGACAGAAGAAGAATCAAACAGATGGATGAACCAGAATTGGTTTTCCATAATATGTTTCTGGCTCACTGACTTTGCTTAGATACTGTATCTTATGCACTCTCCGTATAATATGGAGCTGAAGCAAACAAAACTGGTAGGTATTCGCAATGGTATAGTTCTACTTGAAGAAATCAGTCACAAGGCCACATAATTTTCAAGCGTGTACACTCATGAATGACATCGCATAAACTCAAAGGGAGCAATCAATAAAATGAACTGCCTTCGAACCTCATGAAATTAACGTTTTCAAAGAAATTTTCTGTTTGAAATGACGGCATCCAAAAGTCAAAAATTCTATTCTTTTCAATTTTTTTTGAAAGGCAAAAAGAGTTTCAATTGATACAAGATCGGACTTTTACGGTACTCGTGGTAAGTGGGAGGGTTATTTTCCTTGTGTACAGATAACTGTTTCCATTTTCACCTGCATACTTCCACACACTTTGATGTTCCTTGTAATACCTATGCTCTTCCGAATACAATCTAAAGTACAAGCCTCCGTTGTCATTTGGTCATTTTTATGTGAAACTCTCATTCTTGTGAAGATGTGGGTAAAGTATCGAATTAAAATGGGATATGGCTGGATGCCATGTGTCTTCAAACGAATGAAAACCATTTGTACAACTTGTGTGGCATATTCTTCACTTTTCAGAGAAATTATTAAATGGGAGGGGACAATTTACCAAAACGAAATGTAGTCTTTTGCTCAGTTTTGCTTTTATCCGTTCCAATATTCCCCAACCAGGTAACAACGTTGATTTTTGGTGATTCATTCAGATTCCATCACTTGATGCTACTGTCTACATGATAAAAGCGCAATAAAGATTGTGTAAGTTTGAACTGGTACACACTCACTTGTAATGTTGCAAATATAAAAGGGTAGTAGACTCATCTAACTAAAAAAGCAGGAGGTTTGCAGTTATACACTTTGAATCAGAATAGATTAGCAATTAGACTAATAGAACAACTAATATTAAAGATTATAGTAACGTTTGCAAAACGGTCAGTTTAGTATAAATGATTGCAATACTATCCACTGCAAATTACCTGGCACTGGCTGATGTGACATGCATTATACACGCCACCTTTCAAGATGATATTCAAGAGGAAGTGTGAGAAGTTGTCAAGAAGCTGTTAAAAAAATCAACCACCGGACAAACTCGCTAGATAAAGAGTCGTCAATTTATTCGGGAAATGGACTGAATATGCATAGATAAAGTTTCAACCATACATCTACATATATTTATTTTATTTTATAATACAAATAAAAAAGGTTTTATACATGAAAGTTTTTTTTGCATTCAATTCAATGTGAAAAAGTTAATGTTGGGCAGTAAATTGATAAATGTATGGACAAGGACCTCCCGAGAGACTAAATGATATATGGCAGGTTAACATAGTTTTTTGTATCTTTTAAAATGTTACCTCCTAAAACGTATTAATGGATTTAGCAGCCAAACTAAGTACCGTAAAAAGTCTTTAATAGTCATACTTCCACTCCCTATGGTTGGCAGTTAGTTTTATTATTGCTTTTTCTCTACTTCTGGATAAATTAACGTTGCTGTCAATAACAATAAGTGGGTAAGGATATTAAAAGTGAACTTTTAAACTTATAGGGTTACCCTCTCTCTCTCACTGCATACCTGGGTACATGCACTATATACATTTTGTATTATTGTAGTTTTTATGTTCCGGTAATAAAATACCCATTGTCATTCATCACAAGGTGTGCATGCGACCATTTAGAATGTATCTCTTTAAGAACGAGAGCTTACAACAACCTACAACCTGGTATCACATCGGTAATCAGGTGAGTTTTTATGGATAGATTTTTATGTGTAGTTGTAGAAAAGCCATTAAAATCCTACAGGAGGAGAGAATCGCCATCCGATCAACAGGCATAAACATAAAACTTTACAAATAATGGTTTACCTATGCTTAAAAAGTAGTTTACATTCTTGTATTTCAGTAGCTTAAGTGCTTATACCACCTTGATTTGCAAGTTGTACTCTCCCAATGAGACAGTAATTGCATTCTTATGTAATTGATTTGTATTGTTTTTAGCTGCTTTTATTAGTGCATTTCCTGTGTGCGTGAAACAATGATACAAAGTTTCATGTTTGAAAGGTCACTTTTGCTCCAGTCCACTTTGATCCTTTACAAAACTCTTTTAGCATTGTAAAAAATGCAATATAATGAGTGTAACGATGAACATGCCAAAAAAAATTGTTTGTATTTGCATTCGATCGAAAACCCAGTTTCATACCAAGTTGATTAATAAAAATCTGAAGGCAAGTAACAGTTGCAGTTCTAACTCCAAACAACGTCTGGGAAAAAGTTTTTGCTGTGTTGTTGTGACAGGCCTACTTTTATTTCAATGGGAATCAAAAATTCCCAAACTTTTTTTTTCTAGTTTCGAAAAAAGTGAAGAGGGAGGAACCTTACATGGTTAAGCACAATTTGTTTGAATTGAGTGGCCAGTACTCTGTTCATTTGACGTCTACTGCTATTTGTTACGAATAATTTCAAATGGATTGTACTACTGGATTGCATCAGATTCGTTGATAATAAACCTGCCTTTTGTTTTTCTTTCATTGTTAGTGAACCTTCTCTATATTTTTGTACTTACATCATGGATGGTCCACTTCAAATAACAATATATAATCGTGTTTTGTTGATCTAGATTGTTTTTTTTGAGACCACAAGTGCCTATATTTATGATATTGAACTAAGTCGGACAAAGCAACTCGTATAAAAATAAAATATACCTTGAATTCCCAATTGAACGAGGGGTTACAAACATAATACATTATTATTTGTGCAGACATTGAATAAAATTACTCTTAAGTAACTTTATTTGAATGAAACTTTTTAGTAATGAGAAGGATGGTCATAAAAGTTTACTATTATGACGTGGTGTTTGTGGTTCCATTTCGAAACATTATGCTTTTAGTACATACTAAAAAATCTGTTACTACAACACAAATCTGCTTCGAGTCCCTTTTACTCTATTCACATTTCATTTTTCAGTTGTTGAAGTGATATCCCGCGATATATACAGTACATATGATGGTAATGAATTGGTAGTATTATGATTGGAGTGCAGTGAAAAATGGATCTTTAAGTATTTAAGTGAGTAATAGGGGACGGCCCTTTGTACTTGTTAGAGCATCTATAAAACACAAATCCTCAAGTCAACCTTTATCAAGTTTGGTATACATGTTATGTTATGCTATACTTATCATATCTATATGTAAGTACCACGCTTTGTGCAGCTGCAAGCTAGATATAATACAATTCCTTTGAAAATGCTTACACAGTCCTTTTGTAAATAAACACCTTTTTCATTCACTTGCGGTCCGGTGATGTGGACTTCACATCGTTTTCATGTGAGTGCCTTTGGACAATTTCTTTATAATATTACTCCATCAACTCCACTCCATGCATACGAACTTATTATGTAACGTGCAGCGTATATGATACTTTCAAAAGGTTTGTATTTTTCATTTCATCCCATTCAATTTGGCATTCTCTTCTTTTTACTCTATTAATAACAATTATGAATTGGTTACATGTATAAAAATCCTTTTGACAATTACGGGCAGCATTGTTGTGAAGTTTGTGTAAATGGTTGAGGATGGCTCGGTGATAAAGTTTGAGTTTATCAATACACCACATAAATGTCACAGCCCCAGCTTTCTTTCCTTAAAAAACACATGTGTGCCGCCTGCGCCTGCCTCAAAATTCGGACCCAAACATTATTAAGAGTTGCCTTCTCTGAAGGCACTGATGATGAGCAATGTATAGTCAGTTAGTATATATTATTGATGAACTTCAAGTGTCAATCTGGATATTAAACATATCCTGTCAGGTTATAAAAAATTGTAAACTATATAAAAACATCATTATTGAATCCCCATGTCGTATAAGTCCAGAAGTTATTTTTGAAGTCAAAGTCAGTGAAAGATTTGAGCACCAGCAGTACATACAAGCAAATTCACCGTTGAGCTTAATTAATGAATTGAGAAAGTTCTATTCATCCTTTTCTACTTGGTGATGACGATGAACCGTGACTAAACGTTTCATAGCTTGTGGTGAATGTGTACGTATGTATTATTATTCATAGTTCTGATTTTACTTTGAGAGAGTCGAGACATTTATTTGTAAAGTGTTCAGGTACGCAAGAGTGGATAATAAATGACGGATGCATATTATATTATGTATGTGTAACAATAATGATCATCAGTCGATTATTCGATAACCACAACAGACACATAAAAGTATCCTATGAAACGAATTATGTGAGTATTAACTTGGACAACTCAACCGGCCTTTTCTTATTATTTCTCTAATCGTAACTATGAAAATAACAGCTTTACACTGTATTAAGTATCTCTCACTCAGAGAAAAGATATTCGACTCAAGATACTTTCAAGTATAAATATTGGGATGATTCAAAGAAGAAAGGAGAGTGAGAAATGGAATGTTTTTTTTAAATAAAAGAGACTCCATATTATTGTGGGAATTCAACCTGTCAGAACCAATTACCACCACATTCACGAAAGGACTTTGTCGATTTCATGGTTTGAACTGATTACACTTTAGGTTTGTAAACTCAAGTACTCAATAGCTTGGCTGATTTTTTTATCGTTGTAAAGATGAGTTGTGAGCCAATACCAATAGCACCTTTATATTGTACACTTTAAGCGCTTTGCAGAAAAGATACAATATCAGTTTCGATAGCATTAGGAAGCAGATTGGAAAAATGTTGTTTTTATTCTAAATCTTTATATACCTCATTACGGACTCAATAAAAAATCAACCAAGTCGTCATGATGATTATCCTTATCCAAATAAATTTTGAAGCCTGAGATATGACATGTTATCCTTAAGACGCAGGTGTACAATATAAAATGATCATAAGTAAGTAATGAAGTCATCAACAACCTCATCATAAGTGCGTGCATGATTTAATAGCTTTGAAATTTTGTGCGTAACCAACAATTTTGTTCATTTCTCATAAATGATGATCACCTTTTTTCTCGGCTAAATCATCTAGTTTGTGTAAGTGCCATAAGTATCATGATACAGTTAATAGTATTTCAACCAGAGTAGAAAAAAGGGGGAAATCACATATACTTCCTAAACGTATGTATGTGTATCAGTAGTAAGGGTTGGTTGTTGTGTTGCATTTACGAATGATTCTTTTTACAGCTTTTTTATGTTTTCATGAAATCATCAAGAACACACATAATCTTGATTTTTTGTTGTTAATAAGTTGTTGTTGTTGGTAGGTGTTGTGAAGAGGATTTTGAAATAAAAATTTGAAATGCAAAGCCTCAATTATTCACTGACTTTACGACCAAATTATAATGAGCAAGAGGTTTTTCTCACGGTTTCTTGTCAAATTAACCATTTGTCACCTGCTACGATCTACAATAGTTTAGTTGGTGGGGTAGAGCGTACATTCGTGTAAACTGACATGAGAGTCTTGTATTTGTATGTGATGATATTATGTTACTTGGTAAAAAAAAGGAGATCATCTGGATTGATCTCAAGAAACATACCTGCTTATCTTTTTATTTTTTAGTTGGTTTCATGTAGGGTGGGTGGTGGTGGTGTGATGATGGTAGTAAACCTAGGCGCCTTTCGTGCCACACATGTGCGTCAAAGTCCGTATCACCAAATACAACTTTAAGATACATACAACTTTACATCCGTTCTTGCTCCTTAGACGATAAGGGTGATATGGTCATGGTGGAAACATATAGAGAAGCAAGTCGGCCTTCTATTTATTTTCTTCCATAAATTGCATGACATTTGAACTTATGTTCATCATCATCATCATCAAAGGACGACGTCTTTCACGAAATGTTAGGTTGATTTTTTTTTTGGTAAATGGGGAGTTATAAGGAGTCAAGATCTAACTGTACAGGACGGATGCCAGATCAAAATACCAACATATATCACTCCCCAAAAGATCTCATTACTACATATTATATATATTTTCATTGTTTCTTTGTCCATCCGTCTAAACACGCGATAAATGACAAAGTGGAGCATCACTTTTCGGGATAATCGTAATTATCATCACCATTAGTTTCCACGAAAGGAAAATATTTTATGAAATGGCCACATTAAAGACATAAGTGCACATTGTAAAGTACTCTGACCGTAGTTATGATGTTTTGCATGATTTTATAACTTAAACAGCAAAAGCATATTAGGCAATCATTTACTTTTTTCTGCGCCGTCGTCCGCCGGTGTTTTAATGAAATGGAAGAGAACTCACGTTGCAAATTTTTACCAAAAGACCGTAGAGTATGTACATGCAAGCGGCGCCCATTATTTCGTACCATATTTGCTACACCATCGGTGATTATTTATTGTGCTCAATTGAAGCAAATTGTTGGTTCCCAATAATGCCACATATGCTGTAATAGGAAACAAATTCAAAAATTAACGTGGCAAATGGTGTATATACAAGTTGTCACGCAACAAACAATAAAAACCCTATCAGACCTACCAAATGACGTTTGAACATGCTCTTTTCCGTCTTTTCACCATTTTATTTTTCACTATTCTGCCTCATAATAATCATCATAACTTTACCTCCTCCTTTTCTATCTCTTGTCTGTACTTCATAATATTTCCCATGTCTTTATGAACTGATAAAAGATATTTTGTTGGATTCCAGGAAAGACGCAGGGTAAAAAAAATGCGGGATGGCGTTACTCCTGTTTCGGTGGTGGCAGCTTTATTAAAACGTCAGTTTCATCAGAGAGCTTTTAGGTGGGTGAGTGAGTAGACATATCCTTGAACAGAATGTGAATACATACTGTCCAAAAAGAGTAACATTTTTAACACAAAAATATTTTTAAGGTCTTTATGGTACCAAATTACATGTTCGTGTGTACGTACGTATGCGTGTACAGCTAAATTCATAACGTAAAGTTTTAAAAAAACGACGAATTCCTGATAACGCATGCAGACACACTTAATAAAACAATCGGGAAATATCCTTCAGAATATCCCTTATCATCATAACCATCCGTTTCTTTTGTTTCAATGTAATCTCATGCCAATCAAGTTTTTTAAGGGAAGCGGGGCAAATTGCATTATTAGCTCAATATTTTTACCCTTTTCAACTTATTTCAGTTTTTGGTGGCTGCAATGTACCCAAGATAATTCTATTTGGGAATCTAATCATCATAATACCCCATCATCTTATTACTTACATATTATGTTCACAGGCATGTTTTTTACTAGCGTGATATTATTTTGAATAGTCACTTTGATTGCTGCTTGATGTAGTGATCAAAGGAAACATCTTTATTTGAAGCTTTAATTTTCCACAGATCTATCCTTTAACCGCAACAACTTGCGCTGGCATTCACCTTCTGGGCGGGTTGGGTTAAATTAAGCCATTTCCAAAGAATGTGTTCGCTCAATCCTCCTTTGTACAATCTATCTCAGCATTGGATTGATTTTCGATGTGCCATTTCATCGTTTATTTCACCTATGGGTTAGTTTAAATCAATACACATTTTTATGAGAATGATGATGATGATGTTGATGATACCTGGCAGTGATCTTCGTTAGCTATTTCCGTGTCTTGATCGATGGTTATATCACAGCATGTACACCTGCCACTCATCATCTATCCCATTCATTGGATCAGTTTGTTCAAAGTGTCAGTATCATTCACGATCCTATTGCTAGTTGGAACGGAATGATTTTGCAATTACCATAGAAAAATGATAATATTGTAACAGAGAATTAACTAATGGTCAATTGAAAATAAATTCATATTGATGGCTGAATGAAACATTAATATGTCTTCATGATTGGGGCAGCTGAAGAAATTAAAAGAGAAAAAATGGTGATTGAATAATGTCTTAATAACTCTCAATTCAAAAAAATGCTGATTGCTGGCACTTCATGCTAACTATTTATTGATCACTAATCGCCTGCTATATACCTATACCTGTTGGCGAAATGATGACTCAATTAAAGATATATGCTCAAATATCTCTTTTGATGTATCTACACAATGGTTCGTGTAACAACTTAATTTTTATAAGATACATATTCAATTTTATTATTTGTACACTAGATTTCTTTCTATTGAAAGGACTTGAGAAGCTTGAAAAAATTCACGTGGAAGTTACAAAATAACAATATACCCTAACAAGTTGTTTGAATGTGTGGTTATGCGTGATAAACCTTTATGCATAAATGATCCATGCATTTTTAAAATAATAATACGTCCCCTTATTTAGAAACTGTATCCTTTTTTCAGCTACAATTTGTATATTAATTAAAGAAAGAAAAAAGTAGTGATTATTATGCGTTTTATTTTCTAGCAAAGGCACACAAGTATATATGCTCCCTTGTCATGAATAGAAAGCACACATATATTCCTGTAGAAAGTGCAATAACAGTGATCCTTGTAACAGCAATTTTCTTGCTTCATTGCACAAATCTATTTACGTTTCCACTAATCCATGAAATTAAGACTGGTGCGGTGGGCGCCCACTCAGACACATGTAAAAAATCAGACTTCCACATTCACCTTTTAAAAACCTGATGTAAGCATGTGACTTTCAATCTTTAAAACATACTGTGTACATTTAATGTCAACATCTGAAAATCAATCTAGATTGGTGATTTTCATTATAGAATTTGAAGGTTTGAATCTACCCAGAGCGAACTCGATGAGTAGCTAAGATGCAATCAAATTTTTACTTTTTAAGCAAACTAAAGATTGTGGACGGACAAAAAGGTTAAATTCATATCCATAAAGTAGCTTTGGATCATAAATATTACGACGTGTTGCGTTTCGCTATGCAAAGTGTGTCTGGACGTGAAATTGTTGTTTGTGTACAAACGTTATTTTTAAAAAGGAGGAACACATTTAAATTTCCAGGCCAGACAGAAATTTCATGCATAATACCATCGCAAGCCAGTCAGTCGGTTCTAATTTGTTGGTGCAGTTGGACAAATTACATTGACTACTCTATTTTTGGAGGTTAAGATACACAAAAACTAAGAATCAGTTATTAAAAAACATCGGCCTGCAAATTGTGAAATGGTTTTTATCAACTTCTCAAACAAAAAAACCAGCCCGTAGTAATTAGACAGTGTGTGGTTATACGCCATTGATTAAAGACGCTGCTAATAACAGACAAATACAGTGTCAATTACTACAATGTGTTTTTAAAAAAGCGGGCGTATTGTAGCCCAAGTTTTTTTGCAATAATATTTTTTAATTTTTAAGCCAGGTAATAATAAAGGGGAACCTTAAACCCTTCTGCTTTCCCTACCTGTAGTGAAGGTTTAATACACAACATGAAGTAGATAGTTGATTGAGGCTCACAGAACAGTGGATAGGAGACCCCTGCGACAGTTAAATTAAAAACAGGAAAACGAGATACAATTATCATTCTCAGTTGGCAGAAGTCGTCAGACGCAATGAAAAGGTTTGCGTGTGAGCTTTTATAATTGACAGCTAAATTTTTTAAATGGTTCATTGTGGCGAGCATTAATGAGCAAATAACAAAATCACTATATATGACTGACTGTTGACTGCCTAACGTTGTATGTAATGCAACGTTGGCTCAAATGTTTCTATGTGTGTATACATGTAATATAAATGCTGGTATGGCTGCTGCAGGAATGACACGCATCTGTTCCCTTTTTCTCATCTCACTCAACAATTCACCTTTTATATATTTAAGTGTGCATGTATATATACGCACAATTCCATACATTGCATTGAGTGGAGTGAGGATTATGTTCAAAACGCTAATGAAAATATATGCAAACTCACATTTCATTTATAAGGATAGCACCATTAATGGGATAATTAAATGCTCAAATATTTCTGCACTCCTCTTTCTCACAACAATAACATCGTTATATCCTTTGGTGACCATAGCAAATGGGAAAACGGGTCTGTCGCCATATGCTCACCAAATAATTAAATATATAATATGCACATGAATAACGTAACATGCAAAATATACATATATGTATATATACGTTTTTCTCCTTTCATGAAATCCTTTTCTTTTTCTCTCCTTTCATGAAAACCGTAGTAATTAAGTAACTCAAAGGGAGCAAATGTCCTCACTTTATATTTTGGCATGCGAAAATTGGCTGCAAATAATTGTTCTTTGAATGATGATGCTGCTGTTTTAGCCATCTTAGCCATTGTTCCGTTTGGCGGTTGTTCATAGACTTGAAGCCAATGCACGAATAAATTCACATAAGTATAAATGTACCTAATGTGCTTAGCGAGTGATCGCGATAATAAATAATGTAATCAAAATACGTCATGAAATACTAAGCATGTCACTGACCAAATAAGTGTACAATCAACAAAAGCACAATGATAATTTGAGTTTAAGCGACGACTTCCCATCATTATTTATTGTTCTCATGTGTGTTCTCTCTCAAAAAAACAAAGTAATTAAAACTGACGGAGGACGTTGTTCCTACTTACAATGCTTTAGTGGGGCTAACATATTATATGATTTTTGCAAGTTCAATCATGGAGTTAATTAAAGTATCATTAGAATCATATCTATATCTATCCAGGTGTAGAGATTATTGCATGCCATTTTGCCTTACTTTATAAGAGTCACGGGAGGATTTATTATAAAAAAGGCAGAAAGTTTCGCTAATTTTATATTGACTCTTGATACCCACACCCACCAAACTGTCCGCGATTTAGGGAGAGATTGCATGTGGAAAGGAGATTCACGGGGGAAAATAGAGATTAGAAGCAAGCAAAGCAGATAATAATTTCTGTTTGGATTTTTGCAGTGTTTTTTTTGTGTTGCTGTGTGCGTGCTTCCCCTAAAATGCTTAATCACAGCTTAATGAACACTTCTTGGGAAGATCTGACAAAAAATGCATCCTGGAAGGTGAACATTGTTTTCGTGAGAAATGTGCCCCATTAAATTAAATTAATTCAACTGGCTTATGACAAGTGATGAAGAAGATTTTTGAGCTGCTGTTGCCTTTAGTTTGTGATTCCCTAATAACGACTCTCATATTATTTGTGAAGGGATGACGATGCTGCTGATGAAGTTGCGAAGCTGTCAATTTACATACATTATCGAGTATTTGTACCCGTCAAGTAAAATTACAATGATTTTCTCTTGGCATTTGGTCAGAACGAGTTTGGCTTATGTGTGAATATATGTACCTAATACACTTATCATTTGCCAAAACTAATGACTCAAAAAATAATTTCTACATCATGCGAATAGGGAAAAACTCAAACATACAGTTTAGATAGAAGACGTGTAGATTAGCATGTGTGGAAAAATGTAAAAATGTAGCGTGACGGTGACAGTTTGCTTTTGAGAAAGAGTACATCTAAATATCTATATACAGAATTCAGAATTCTCAAGCATTTAAGGAATATAATTGTCAATCAAAAAATGAAACTCAGACCCACTACTTTTCATCAAAAAATTACATGTGTGCACAGTACAATTAGTACAACTATTTACTATTCAACCTGACATGCTAAAGGGAGTATATATCGTTATTTACATCGATTTGTGGAAAATTAAAACATTTAATGGTTTTATTACTTGTTTGACGCAAAAAAAACTTTTCTCTCAAACAAATTTCAAATTATGTAATCAATCAAACTTGCAAAGTTCTCTGAATTTTCATCTTTGTGAAAAAGTTGATCAACAATATATGTATGTATTAAATCGCAATTTTATATAAACGCCAGTTCCTTTTTTACTTAACCCTTCAACCATATATTCTCGACAGTGATGTAATTAGAGACTATATTTCTACGCCTTACGAAGAAAACACAGGTTTTCTTATTTTCAAGTGAATTCTCCTGGAACCTTTAGTTTTTGATGAGAGAACGCATTCCAAGTGTTAATATAAAGATTAGTAGTGGCTTGAAGTATTTATTAATAGCTCCACTTTTCAAATTCATGTTTGTACATATGTACGTATGAAACAATGTATTGCTTTCATTCTTTCAGGTTTGCAGCCAGTCTCAAGAACGAATGGAATTTTGCGGTGTGTGAAAGTCCATGCCATTTTTTCATCGCGGTGAAGAAAAAAGCAAAGCATAACCACAGTT
>OZ035954.1:995366-1112091 GCA_964034955.1 Orchesella flavescens
TAGCCAGACAGACAATGTTTGTGCAAGGGTAGAACGTGTGACTCCACTTAAATACTATGTGTGTTTTAGTTTTTGTGCACATTTAGCATTAAATATGTTTGTCATGAGAAATGAAATGTCTGTATATAAGTATACCAGAGTTTACCTCCCTTTTCCTCACCTGCACATAAAAAGCATGCAGAACCTATATATTCAGCGCCCACATACCCATCACCATAATTTCATTGCAAGATTTAGTAAGTCTTGCTGACAGTTCAGCTATTTACTGTCATGTCAACTCTGCTCATGGATGAAAATGCTAATACAGAAAAGTAGTTTTTAATGTGACAGTTCCTTAGGCATGGAGAACTGGCGTGGAGAAAAAGAAAGAGTTTTGCGCGACTATGTATGAATGTATATCTATATTACTTTCATCATGCATAAATGTGTGTCATCAACTTTTGATGGACAGTTCTAAATTGTGATTTTCCTGTTACCAAAATGTGCGTCCTCGTCAAACTCAATAATTAATTGACATTATCACTTCACCTAATGTCAATTTACACCACGAACGAATCAAAAACGTTCATATATATGGACATAGATAAAAGAAAGCTTTAAATTCGTTGAAATATTGCATTAAATGCCTGTACGTCTGATTTCAATACAATGCAAGAATTCACAAATTTTCCCGTAAAATTATGTCTATTTAATGAACGTCACAAAGGCTGGTAAGCCAAAATGAGCGAGTATAAAATACAAAATGACAGGTTGATATGATGCTTATGAGCCCAGCTCGGAGACAGGTGACAAGTCAAATTTCGACTGATATTTCTATACATCAAGGAAATGCATTACATCAACATCAATTTTTCAATTTTTTTAATTCACCGGAGGATTTATTAGACTTAAGCCTAACAACGTAACCTCATACAACTCGAGGTGTTAGAGGGATAAGTTATTCATGTTATTTTTAGCACAATCTAACCACATCGTCACATTCTTTTTCGTTGTATATTTACACATCTGTCTCACGCCAACGATGAGTTCATCCATTTATATATATATGTGTGTTCGTATTTATTACTACGTGAAGGAAAAAGGCTTGACTGATGGATATAGATGAATTGAAAAGAAAAAGAAGTGAAAAATTGATGAGGGGGAGAAATCAACCATCAAACATTACTACCAGCTTTCCTGTCTATCCATTGCTATTACTACTGAATGTATTTATTATGCACAGATATATATATTATGCATATTATGTTATAAGGAAAGAAAGAAACGAGGAATGATACGATAGCCCTCACGCTAGGAAAGCTATAGAGCTAAATGACTTATTGAGGTGTCTGCTTTAGCTTTTGCACTCATAACTCATTTGTACTGACCGTAACGCCTACCACAAGATCAGTCAGCGAAAGCCTGAAGCGATTATTTTTTCTCCTACAAATGTACTAAATGTTTCTGTATGGCTTGTGCTATGGTTGATGGTGGTACTACTATGCATCCACTATTCTTTTATATATTTTATCAGCACAAGCACATTATGTGTTTGATGACTATGTCAAAGAGTTATCACTGACAGTAACTAGGTTTCAGGCCATACTTTTTAGCTTCAACTTTTTGGATATTAAAAACATTTCAATTCATATATATATTGTATGTTTCTATTGTAGAATCTGGAGGCTCCGGGAACACCCTTCAAATATTCAATCCCAGACAACCGCCAAAGAAGAAACGAAAATCTCGCACTGCCTTCACAAATCATCAAATTTTCGAACTGGAAAAAAGGTTTCTCTATCAAAAATACCTGTCTCCAGCGGACCGAGATGATATTGCTCAGCAGCTTGGTCTCACAAACGCACAGGTAATTAATTACTCATTCTACATTTCCCCAACGAGCAACATATACCATATCGCTTACATATCGGCGTCTACGAGTGTTGTATGTGTACCGAATGCGCTATAAATATGTGATTCATGAGCATTTTCTAAATTTACGAAAAGCGGAAACATTATGCTCCTGAATGGGTAGTAAATCCACTCATTCTCAGTTTAAATTGTCCTCGATTCGAGATATTCAACGTATATAATTAACGTCTACATTGCCCTCGTAGTAACAACTTGCATTCAAAACTCTGATTCACTCAACTCGAAGTGTGTAGTACTGGATCGGAAAATAAGGAAATGGGCAATTTAATAATGTACCTGATGATGACTGTGGTAATTTTCTTATCTACGTTTCTTTTCACTCGTGAGTATACATTTTTTACCTTCGCAGTAGGTGAAACGCCATGTCGGGTCTCAGAAAAAAATGCCATTCTGGTTTGAATTCGGGACAAACCTGCAGTAAAATTTGTATATTACCTTCAATAACTGATAGAATCAACCACTAAAAGTCAAAAGTGTAAAAAATGTATCGGAAGTATCACAAAAACCATTTTCTACTTAAAAATTATCTGTCGATGAATGCCTAGATAGGAGCAGCTACGGGACAGGATGGAAATAATGTACTCGCTATGAATGATTCACTGTGTGAAGGTGGTTAGCAGAATTAAACTCTACTGTGAATTAAGCTTAATCTCGATCTATTTTCTTGACTTGACTCCTTACCTTCGATGGAATGATGATGATGATGATGATTGTCACAGTCTCAAGCAAATCTGACCTAGGATGAAAATCATTTTAACTGTCAATCATGTTAAGTTAGTTAATAGCAAAGGTTACAAGTAGCTTCATTATTTTTAAAAATCGACGCGATAAAAGAAGCCATGGGCAAAACAAAGTTGCCTCAATTAAGCCTCTATGCTTGACTAGTAGTAGGGTACTTAGGAATGAAAATACCATTAATAATGGGATCATTATATGTATATCATCCGTCATAATTTCAAAGAGTTATGACTGAACTAATGTTTTACACTATAGCTTAAATTCCCAACGCACTTAAAAAGAAGAGAGGTTATATGATTATTGCGTCGTCTTTCAAACGCATTGTTGTACTAATGGGATAAATTTTTATCCAATTTTGTTACCACTGACTGTTGTACTTTCAAACAAATTGCTAAAGTTTACCTCCCTAGACAAACCAATTGTTAGGAAATGTCCAATGAAGATAAAAGTATAAGAGATACGCGTTCATGATTGATACTCCCCCACACTAAAGCCATTAGATTTATTGTTTTGATATTTTTGAGTTGTGAAACTAATTGGCTATTTAGCCCAAAGTTAAACTTGAGCATCATAGTTTCAGTGTGAGTGCAAGATGTAGAAAGTCCAGCATGAATAATTTGGAAATCATGGAAATGAAGATAATTTTAGTGAGAATTTTTAACAATAATTCGTTTTTTCGAATGAAATTATTGCATATCCGCCCAATTTCAAACGATCTCTCTATTATATGTGTCTAATGCCTTTGTGTGCATGCACTAAATATTGTATGTCTAAAAAGCTCTCTGGTTGACTTTTTATTTTTTAAAAAAAAGGCAGATAAAAGCAGTGCCCGATTGTAACATGAGAGCACAATGTTTTGTCGTTTTTCTTGAAGATTACTACTCGTGTTGGGAAAAGAGAGAAACCGACATGGTCGTATTATAAAAAGGAATAAAAATGAAAAGGAAACCCGTTATTGTTATGGCCCCTAATTTTAGAGTTCATGCTTAACACGAAAATGTAGTACTAAACATTACACCATCACATCGGGTTGGCATTGGGGAAATACGACAAGCCCTCATAATATTTTTCGCCTATGATTTTCCTTAAAAGAGCAACGATAAACATTACCTAGATATAGCTCTACGCATTGTGCTTAGTCTATCATTGGAAAATTATGTTGATGTTGAAGAGTTTACAAATTCGGGATTTTTCATCACTTTTTCTTCTTCTTCGCCGCATCATATCACAACCAGTAAGATTTTAGGAGAGACAGTTTAGAGGTTTTGTTATGCAACAGCTCATCATCATCATCATCATAATCATCCACTCTCTTCTGTTCACTCAATTTTTCATAGATATGATGACTATTATTATGACGAGGAGGGGAAGGATATAAGACTAGATGATCATGATGCTCCGTTTTTTTTTGAAAATCTCGAATGCATATATAAATAGAATGAGGATGCATGCAAGATGATAAAAAGATGAAGACACAATAAAGCGTACGAAAATTTATTTTGAGGTCTTTTTACCTATTTATGTACATCATTGTTAACAACATCTTCGCCCAACTGTGTCGACTCCGAATAAACAACAGTTGTCAAGCATAGCCACGTATCTCAACCAACTTCAACCCAGCAACTGTGATCATCAACATCCCAATTTACTTTGTATTGTTCGTACTATTTTTTGATTCCCCAAAAAAAGAACGGATTTCATGTATAATTTGAGAACACAGTACAACTGGAAAAATACATTATACTGCTAGTACTTTCCTACGATTTCCATCCAAAAAAAATAAAAGTTGATGAGCAGTTGTGGTGAGTAAATGAAACATGGCAATATTCCATAATATTCTAGTCAAGGTTTTTTTTAAGGATAATCACATGTGGCTCTATAATCAGCTTACTTGTATACGCAATGAGGCTCCTTGATTTGAACTCTTTAAAATCTTTAGCTGGCATGTGATTTTCATAAATATGATGATGATGACCTCATTTTGATTCCTTAAATTGTGGAAGCTTGTACTTACCAAAGAGATAAAAGCTAAAGAGGGTGAAGTACAATTTTAGATTTTTTACTTAAATTTTTACATAAACCGTTCAAATTATAGGCTACTAGTTTTAGCCTAACAAGTTCTCCTTGCATTTATTTGCTCTCTTGTCGTTGAAAACAAAATTGTAGAAAATAATGCACCGTAGTTTTTCATTTTTCTTCTCGGTTTACTCTAAACCAAACCGCTGTTGTATGTATATTGGCTTGTTACTTTCTTAAATACTTTAGGGATGAGTTGGCAATTCCTTTTTACAAGAACAAACCCTCTACCGGTCATTTAGCACTGACTAACTGGCTCTCACCAAGAGCATTTAAAATCTTTTTTTAATGGAACCAAAAGGTGCATGCATGTGAACTGTCTTTATTGTTAATCATACATGCTTGTATCGTGTATCCATCTCAACAGTGATGATTTTATGGATGAAATTTACTGTGTAGCAAAGAAAGTTAAGATGAGAAGAGTGAGAAAAAAAGCAAACAAACAAATAGTGCTGTAATAAATGTGGTGTGGTTACGCTTCGCTTATTTACACTCGGTTCGGCGTCCCTTTCAAGTAAAAGATCATTGAAGTTTTGATACACACTGTTTTTCTTTATGTACTTCACCACTCATCTCTATTCTTCTTTCCTTTTATTACCATGAATCATTAGATACGTGCTTAGATATTAGGTACATATATGTGTTTACGTTGAACATGTGTAATATGTGTGTATTTAAACACTTGAAAACTCATTTTGAGTGTGAGAGCAGCAAGCCAACAAGTAGCTTTTATTTATTTAGTAACAACATATTGTGTTTTTAACTAATATTTACTTTTTTCCTTCTCCTTCTCTCTCTCTCAACCTCACTGCAATACACTCTTTCGAAAGTATCACCAAACGCAAACTAAGCGGCACTGACTTATTGTTGATTTTTTGTGTGCATAATGATTTTCATATTGTCTCAAGTTGGATTCTGTCAGTCAGTCAGTTAGTTGGTTGCGGCTTCCTAAGCAATTTATTCACGCTATTTTTTCTCTGTTTTTTTTTCGGCTTAGAAACGCATGATACTTTAGAGAAAAAAGGAATGAAAATGAGTATATTGGTTAATGAGAATTTAAGGGTGATCATTCCATTGTGTTGCATTGTTGGCTAGGTTTCACTAGCTCTAGCTGTTCTCACTTAACGTCCCTAAATCATTGTTTTTGTACATGTGGGGATGATTTCCTTGTGTAGATTTTAGAAATAAACTGATTTATCATGGTAAAATCCATCTGAAATGGGAGATAATGCTATCATCATCATCATCATCATCCAATGGCTTAGGTTAAATTTTCATAAAAAATATTGTATTTTTGTTCAATAACAGGGTAACATCGGTATTATATACGGACACACAATTTTATTCCATGCCATGCAATTTTCAATTTTGTTTGAAAATGTACCTGCTTGTTTACTTCATTACTAGGAATGCATTTGTGAATGAACAAAAGAGTTTACGAACGAAACAACTACTTAAATACATTCATAATCGAGGTAAACGAGGAAGGAAGCTTTCCATGTAAAAATATTTTCATTCATTATCAGCACTTAAAACTGGTTTCTATTGTTGGGCGACAATTTTTATTTTTAAATTCTAAATGCTGAAATTTTACTATAGCATCTAAGTTGTATTTTGACTTGACTCAAAGCGTAGATGTTTATCTTAGTGACGCTCATGTTAGGCAATAATGAGACGGTTGTGATAATCCTTTATTGTGGTTTTATATGATATCATGCAACGTCAGTTAGAGTTTAATTGCTCAAAATTTTCCAGTCTGCTTCAAGGATAAATATTTTGAGTCAAGTCATGTTAATGAGTTCGTTTAAGACGATATATGTGGTTTCTCCATTATTTTCAATGGGTGATAGTTAGGAAACGTTAACGCCATGCAAATATTCAACATCAAAAGATACTTCCGCTCATTGTGATTGCTAGTTATCATTTCATCTTCAGACGTCCTTCATACGAATGAATGAAATGAATTGATGTGGATTAAGTATCGTCAAAATAGTTTGCGTGATCCATTCAAAGTAATGAAATATCTGCTTTTCCTCTAGTTCTTGTGACAGCTGTGTAATAAATATGGCTTATGCTCAAACATGAAGTTCACATGTTTAAGTGTAGGTATTTATACAATACTGATGTAGGTCCTTTTTGCACTTAATTAATGGTATTAGGAATATTTTTTTAAATTTAATTTTTCTTTGTATTTCAGGTGATAACATGGTTTCAAAACCGGAGAGCAAAACTAAAACGGGACATGGAGGAATTAAAAAAAGATGTCGAGTCAGCAAAGTTGTTATCAGCGCACAAGTCATTTCTGGAGAGCGCTCATGACCTAGGTCTTTTGAAAAAGCGAACTCCAAGTCAGATGGACATGAGTCCAGCCGCTGCGGCGTATCACATCTCATCCCCTACATCATCTTCCCAGTCCTCTCATTCACCCATCAATCTCACATCAGAATCTCCTCCTTCAACTCATTAAACTCTCCACCTACCCTTTACTCCAGTGATCATAGAAAATATCAAAATAGTACTTCCACCACACAACCACAGCAAAGCTAACAACATGTGTATAAAAAAACTCTACCACCAGCAAAACTGTTTCGTCCTCCTCCGCCCTATCGTCAGCGTGTGCTTCCTCATCACAACTTCTCTTCTACCATAGCATTCATCGGCCTCATTTTCCATGGCATTTTTACTTTGTGTTTACTTCTTCCTCCTCCACTCACACTCACTTCCTTATCCAGCATTTAACTACGTATATATGTGCAGCAAGCAAGAACAAGAAAGCAAGCAAGTTATGTTCGTGTTACAGAAACCCTTCCCGACTCCAGACATCAAGAGAGCGTTTCACCAAGTCGTTTCCCTACGTACTATATGTATGATTACACACAAACACGATATAAAATTATAATTCTATAGTTATGTAGCAAGGTAGCTCTGACTTTTGACTTGCTCTGGACGCTTGTATACGGGAATAAACATTGTCCGGTGGTAATTGTACCTCGCCCAAAAAATCTCGTCATCATCACACACACACACACACCACTAGAGAAAAACTTGTTCTTTTTCCATTAGTACGTACTAGTTGTATAGGGATATTATTACAATCAAAAAGGAGTGATCCATTCATCCATTCTCAGATAGAGAAGGCGAACGAAGGAGCAGTAAAAAGAACCTGATTTCTTACCTTAAGTAATATTCTGTAATCAACATGCCAGTACTTTTCAAAACCACAATGCAATGCTTATTAGTAGCTACAAGCTACATAATATGAACTAGTAAGGCAAAACAACCAGGTGGTATATAGTACTTCATGTTGGTCACGTTAAAGTATCCTCCAATTTCAGTAATCATCTCTTCTTCTCATACGTTTTTTTTGCTTCAATGTACTTTTTCAGAAAGTGTTCTTTTTTGTTGTGTTGCACAAACCGAATATGACTTACCGTCTCATCATCCAGCTCTAACAAATGAAATGAATTGCTGAAACCTGAGTAAACTTACCAAAAATGGAGCATGGTCGAAACGGAGATTAATCGACAAAATTGTATGCTCATGAAACTTACTTAGTTGGATTGCTAATAGTAGTACTACAGACTTTTTTTGATGTGTTCAACCATGCGTCTTCATGATTCGTGCTCTCAACACACAGTTTCGATTCGATACTAAAAACTCACAATCAGTTCTAAAAGGATTTTAGTTCATTTTTGAAAGGAAAAGGCTTCTTCACATAGTTTAAGTGGCTGAGGTTCATACATTACATATTCACTGCACAGCTTCCAGCTACTCTTGCATCTAATATGCCATCCTTACCACACACATTGCGGAGCATTAATAATGTTAGAAAAGAACAGGAAAGATAAAATGCTTATTAATCCCCTTGAGGTGAACTTGTTTCGAATTTATAATGTACTGTCTCTTTCAGCCGCAAACATTCGCTTAAACAACACTTTTTAATGTGGTTGCCATCTCTATCTCTATATACTCAGTTGCAGTAGTACTTACGAATAGTTCCTTTTCTTCTCCATATCTACACACACTTTTTATTCTTTTCTGGCTAAAAGGATTTTTACTTTCATACATTATTGCTTTCATACATACCTGCTCTTTAAAAAATAATATCATCTTTTTTCGTTGCTTGCAAAGTAGCTCTCTTCTCTTCTTCCATTTGCAACAGAGTCATTATCGTCATCGTCCTCATGATAATCATGATCATCCCTGTCGTGCAGTCATCAACATCATCATATCATCATGAATACTCTTTTGTTGTTAAAGTTTCATGGAAATGGTGCGGAGACGTTAGTAGATGCCACCAATCATGATTCATGAACCATGTTCCTCTATACACAATTTTTTTGTGTGTGAATCTCTTCAAAAGAAGGTCTATATCTTAAAGACTGTATGGATTCGTTTTGGAATGTTGCCAGATTGAAAGTTTCAGTTTTGGAGAGAGAGAGAGAGAGAGATTGAAGTAGGAAGAAATGAGTGGTGTGTAGTATTTAGCAGGTACGCCTGTTTATGGAACGACTACATTTTTCAACTACAGTAGTACTACTCCTCCTGAACTGACTACAATCGTACAATCTTTCTAACTCCTCGAAGAAATATTTGAGTGCGGTAAGTCTGTGACTAGCGTCACAGTGCTGACAAATCAAGCCGACAACAAGATAATGAGCTCAGATAACTCTTTTCATCCTTTTGCCATCACATCATTCACTATATAGTATATCGCTGAAATTGTTTTTGTTGCAAAGAATATTGCTGTCTAGATAAACAGTGCGATATTTCCTTTGATCCCATTGGTATGGTAGAACAAAAACAACAAGGAGAGAGAGATGTGCAAAGCATAGCAAGAGAAATAGAGAAGAGAACATGCCACAACGTCAAGAATGAATATCTGGCAAATTACATTAATCAGATGTAGTTGAAAAAGACCTTCTTAGAAGAAAGTTCTGAAAGAAGTGCATTTTATCTTATTTATGCTATCATCTAAATGACATGTAACTAACGCTTATATATCATTTTTATTTGTCTTTCAATGTCTCAAAAAAAAACTTTAAACGTAGGAAGCTGCAAAAAGTGTTGTTCATTTTTAATGTGACGGAGGAGTCACTTGAATAGAGCGCAGAATATATAGGAAATGAAAGAGGTTGCTATCATTTGAACGTGTGAGAGATTATTATAATTGTGTTGATGGGAAGATTCATGTACGCCAGCATGGTTTTGAATAACCTTTTTAAAAAAAGTCTGTTAGAATGGCAGTCTTAAAGATATTCTTTGAAAATAAACCATCCATAAAGAGCTTAATTGAATGCACGGTTAATGATGGCTCACATTAAAATCGTCTAGCTTTCAACCTAATAATGATCATGAAAATGACGAGGAGGTTTTTCTTTTTGGCAAACACAATCGTGCATAAATGTCTTATCAGGATGTGTTTGTGAGTTTTTGTTGGTTTTGTTCGAATGAAAATAAAAAATATCTCACCGCATATCAAATATTTATGCATGATATACTAGTATTAACATTTTCTGTACCACTTTGTAGTTTACCTTTGTTTATGAGAAATTGCTTGACGATGATGGATTACTCTTGAGCTTCTCGTTCGTTTGGACAGTTAGATATGGATTTTTACAACATCAGGTAAACCGAGTTGGGTACTTGGGTACAGGATTTCAATAGGGTGCTCTTAAGGGAGTAAATGAACCCGGTGGTATTAAGGCCTTTGTTGAAGCCTCCTAACACTTGATTTTAAATCCTTTGCTAAATGCTTTCACCTCCTTGATTTCTATGAAACTTGGCTAAGTAGTCATTTTTTTTATTGTTCCTTAAAAAATATACGAATACGACACCACGTAAAGTAATGTTGTTATGCTATCATGTAAGGAGTGGCAAAGAATAGGGTAATGCACGTTTTTTTTCATGTGCCTGTTTCTGGATGACTCAATCTAGTTGTGAACTTATGTCAGTCACCAACAAAAAAGAATGTGCAGTAAACCTAGTCTATTGATACGAGATTGCATTATGGCATGGTGTAATCATAAGCCGGTTTGTATTCTATTTCTTTTCAATAAAACTTATAAATCAATACCAGGGCTCAAAAAAACAGCAGTAGATGGAATTACCCCATAATCAAGGCAACATACAATATAACCAAACAAATTGGATCCCTACCTCAAATATACATTATGTACTATTCTATTATTGCAAAATATGACTATCCAAACCGTCAGTAGGTAAAAAAAATTAAGGTAACATGCCAAATATAAATATAACTCCTACATTGATACACTTAATTGTCTGAGTACGCTATTGAAAAACATACTTTTCCCCTTGTTCTAGCAGCATACAAGTACTATCTATGCTGTTTCTATCCAATGCAATTGCTATTTTCCGAATATGGTAGGTGAGTGACTGAGGTGGAAGGTAAAAAACATATTCACTGGGTATATGGAATTACAAAGGTTAAAAATCATGACTAATTTAATACAGCATACTAAACTCCTTTACTGTTCGTGTTATTAGATATGTATTGAGTGTCTGTATATTAGTAGTGCAATTTTAAGAGTTCGAAATTTTTTGGTGGAATATCGAATCCATGTTTGTACATATAAACTGTAAAAAGCTTATAGACTAAGGATAGTAGACAAAACATGCATTAGAAAGATTACTTTCATTCAATTAGCATTACAGCTAAAAAACAATTGTGTAATACAACCCCAAAAACGACAAATTAATTGTATTGCAACACATCAGCCATCCAAAGTGAATCTTGAATGCATTAACAATGTGTGTATATTAAGACTAAAGCGTTTCCATCGAGTTATATTATGTATCATCAAAATGTACCCAATAGTTCCTTATGTATATTACATAAAAAGTGTGTGTTATCGTGTACCAACATTTTGTTATCGAATCGTAAGTATAGAGAAAACCAAAGCAGCGACTAAAATTTGACGTCAAATCTACAAAAACCTCATCTGTATAGGACAGGTGGTTGGAAAACATTTTCATAATTTAGTATTGAATTGAAAGGCATATTCGCAAAGTAAAAAAAAAGTTTGTAAATTTGTATCTACGTTAAGTAGTCTGGAAGGGAAAAAAGGTTTCATTGCGATGAATGAATGGATATACTTTATACAACTAAATGATAATATCAATTTTTGTCAACAATACCATGAACTAAAGCTTACTATGTTATGTATGTCATGTCATGTCATCATTATCATACGGTCGCTAGTTTCATAGTAGGTAGGAATGCACAACGTTCGTTAATTGTATTGTAGAGTGATTATAATGTTATTGATCAAATTAAAAATATTCCAGATCTGTGAACTTGATGTGCTCGTGGTTTTAGTGAGTGAAAGGAGAAACTTGAAGTGTAGGGTCGTTGATAAGAAAAAAATAACAAGTTTTCTGTTGCCAATACGCTGCAAAAATGTTATGATACACAGTGTATTTACATGGTATATATATTATATTATTATTAGCGTTAGACAGTTGTACAATGTTGATGCTAAGTGTTGTAAGTATGTATTTTACCTATTTATAATTTGGTCTCCACCAATCAGTATTATTATCCTTGTAGGAAACATTTTATGTCGATATATACAGCATTAACTCTAATTAATGTTTTAGTTGTAATCAAATTAATTAATTATTGTCGGGAATTGCAGATGTGAGTATTGTTATATTACTATATAAAGAAATACAAACAGAAGTAAAAAAACTACCGTTATAAATTCGTGTACTACTACTACTCATTAAAATTCCATTGTGATGGTCCTGTCACTTGTGAGTGTAAGCATTAAAACAAGAGAAATAAAGTTGAAAGTGTACTCACCGTCGATTAAATCGTAATTGATGTTTTGAGTCTATTTATTCCGCCTGGCATATGCACACAATCAAACATGAATCATGGAGCAAAATATTTGAACAATACGTTCTAATTTCTAATGATTTTTATTAACTTTCTAATTAATTATAGACTCATACTGCATAATTAGGGGTAAATTAGTGCTGAAACAGAGCCTTTACTGGACAGGCTCAATTTTTGTCCCTAAATATAACAACAACAACAACACAGTTGAGTATAATAAATTTTGAGGCGTCATATGCGAAGTAAAGATTTATTAGATACTTCAGTTCTACGTTGGCCATTCTAACGTTGAAATCAGTTTTGGATTACATTTTGCGATGAATAGAATATTAGTAGCATGCTAATCAATAAAATGTGATAAGTGCATAAATGAATGAGCTTCCTAGACTACAACACACTTTAAAATCCCCCTTCATTGCGAGTAGTACGTTTTTCCTTAAAGAGTAATTTTCTGGGTAAACATCACAAGGAAAAAATAAGTTACCAGACTTCCGTTCTACCATATGAAGAAAATTGAATGAAGAAGCTAAGAAGCCCAAAACATAAACAAGGCTATAGTTGGGAAATGGTGACGATAATGAGACACTTTATGATGTCAGTCAAGCAATTCGCAATAAATTTATGGCATCACTTGTCGTCGTCTCTACTGTCATAATTACTTTAACTAATTAGAAAAGTGACCGAGATCCTATTGGGAAGGATAAAAATGACTTTATGTAGCCAACCTCATTTGTATGAAATACAGAAAGCAACTAATATGCGGTTGAAGGCGGCAGTGTAAGTACATAAACTGAGCTACAAATGAGAGCAAATGAGAGTTAAGTAGAAACATCACCATCATTTTATAAAGCTAATAAGGATCATATGTTTCCGACTGCTTTGCTTTAGCAAACTCAAAGGATGTGAACTTGAGTTAAGGCCCGATGATCTCCCACCACTTCTTCCACTAGTTATGCTCCGCATCCTCATGGTTTATCATGTGGTAGAAGGATCACTAGCAGTAATATATGAGGTATGAATTAGATTTGTTGGGAAGAATGTGAAAGGAAAGCTTCAGAGTTTGTTCATGATATGGGGATAATATCGAAAATTTCTTCACAACTGACAGTATATATGTCTCCTTCACTCTACCCCTGCAAACACAATATTATTATATAAATGGGCTTATTTTGGTGTTGATGAGATGAGGTATAAAGAATGCCCACATTACATAAATGCACAAAAGTACACAGCTCTACTAGTAAGATAATATATTGCATTCATTCATTTTATATATATATATATATGGAAAGGAATATTTACGGTTGGGCATGATCAGAGGAGACACGGTTCCTTTACTTATGAAAACTTTAGCAAAACGTATCCTTGCGTTGCGTTACATATCACTGTTTTTTCCTGAACAAACGTTTATGTAGCAGGGTTCTCTCTCACTCTCTGTACTTTAGGAAAAAGTGAAGTAATGTGGTGGAAATAAATATAGATTAAAGAATGAAACTCGTTGTTAGTCCAACATAAATTAACAAGGATAGATTAACCTGATGTGGAAAAAGAGCCGCAAATGTTTTCGTTGGCTCGTCGAGAAGTCGCATACTCGTTCGAGCGAAACCAATTTCCTTCTTCAGTAAGACAAACTACTTCTTTGAGATGACGCGACTGAACTCCTTCATAATATTAGCACTGCTTTGCTTTACTTTCCTCAGACTTGTTACTACACTTTAAAGATTTCCTTTACGAGAGAGCAAGAGATGAGATGAGATGGTTTGCTTTTTATGAGGGTTGGAATGTGCCATGATATAAGCTAAACACTTTACAAAAATCTGTATTATGCATATTATTTTATGTTTCTAACACTTACTCAGACAAAAGTCAGAGCCTCCTTCTCTTCCTTTCCCTTTCTCATAATGCTTTTGTGTTGGAGTTGTTGGTGGATGCTCTAATACGTAATGTATGTAATGTGACGGAACAAGTTTAAAATGCCTCTTCTCAAGACGAGCCTCTAGTGAACCGTATGGAAAAACACAAATTGATGTTATCTTTTTTGGATCTTCTTATTGCAATATGTGTTATTGTATGAGTATGTTTGTACTCGTTATTTTCTACATTAGTCAGTCGTGGTTGTGGTCCATATAAAAACACAACTGTAATGAATGACGACGATTTATCTTCAGCAAATGCACTTTTCGGTTCAATTGTTACGATGACATTTTGTGCTCAGCCACTACAGTATGTGAGCTAGAGTTGAAAATTGGATCTTTCAACGTCCTCTCTGCCACCACCATAGCTTCTTCTTCCTATGAGAATTTTCATACATGAATACATACATACATACCTTGCTCAATTAGCTGTGTTAACCTGCTTTTTGTGTAGGGCTGGACTGGATGGAGATTTCATTTGCATACATGCAGATGTAGCAAAGCACGTTTGAAAATATGATTGCAACGTGCAACCGTATCATAGTGAATGTTTGTTGGTGATGCTCTTGATGAAGCTTTGCAAAACAAGTTTGGTATGGTGAGGCTCATCTTATCATTAACAATCTACACGAAATTAGTCATCGCTTTTAAGGAGTGTCAAATTAGTGAATGATGACTACAGACCTCCTTGTCAGCCTCAGTTGAGTACTTGAAAATGATTGTGTGGAGATCAATAAAAACAACCCACATGGGAAATTCACTATATGTACATTCATAAATAGAACCTTTATCAACATATCATGTGCATCCTTGGAAGTCACTGATTACTTAATGAAACGATGCTGAACAATTTGCTTGATTTGATGACATTTTTTTTAAAAAGATCGAATTGAAAAACAAATCTAATCAAATCTTGTTTCCTTTTGAGTTTAGTCATTTGCAAGGATTGACTTGAGTAATTTAGAAATTGGTACATTAATTTTTTTACTCCAGTAACTCCATCATATAATTCCTACCCAGCCTTATTATGCAGCAACAAATTAGCCAAATCGACTTCAAAATCCACTTATGAGTTAAGTACAAGTTATACCTTGTACAAGTCATGCCACAGGTAAATAAGTATTTTTGCTTCTTATGACTTGAAAGATGATTAAATTCATTCGCTTAGTAAAATCCTCACACCTTCATGTAGATTGCCGGGGAAAAATAATAACACATTAGAGCTACAGTATCTCTCTCTCTCCCGTTCCTCTACGCTCCTCTCCATATAATTTATAGGTCTCGTATTTCTTCTTCCATAAATATAAATTACGGAGCCACGACATGTGCATATGAAGTGTTCCTACCATTTATATTGTGTGCAGTAACACTAACACATGCCACCAACAAAGTAGTAATGCGAGCTTCTCATGCCTAATAATTGCACGCATTACCAAGGAGTGAGAGAGAGAGAGAATAAAAAGGTGAGCGAAAATAACTCACTGCCAGAACTGGACGGTGTGTAGTAATAATAATAATGTTTGGTTGATGGCCAAAAAGAATACAGTGGGTAAAGTAAAATAAAAAAGTAAGTTCAATTATTTTATGTAAAGAAATGCCACGAGGATTCCAGGTTTTTGTTGACCCATGAAATTGCTTTATATTAAAAATAATTGTGCTAATCATTTTGCCTACGTACATACACAGTGTATGCATGTAATAGCAATAGGATTAAAATTTATGTGAAGTCGCTGGGTTACAAAATTCCGTAGTTACGTTTTGAGCCCCATTGTAAGAGAAACGGAGTGGGTTCGTATGAACATAATAGGGATTCCTGCAAACACTCTTGAGGAAAATGAAATTGAGAAGGATCGGATTGAAAGGGTGAAAAAATATGGTGACATTAACTAGCGATTTTCATCAAAACAGATGTTTATTATGGGGGATTCGACAGGTATTAAGCAATAACAAAGATAATGTAATAATAATTATTTTAGCACCACACATATCGGCATATCAAAACTATTTCTCCCATATCCTTTCACAAATATTTCCTTTTCTTTCTCATCTGCCGCCTTCACACACAACGAACTGCCCCAACTCTCAACACTTCTCCGGAGAGACCCACTGTGGTACCTTTTTTCTGAAGAGGAACCGCATATCAACCCAAAGATCATTACGTATATAATACGATGATACCAACAATAATAATAACAACCAACTCCTCTCCAGACCACGACCAAGATCAAGCCACGGGAGAAGATGGGAAGACAAGAGTAATTTTGAGAGAAAATTTAAGAGACTTTTATTGGTGTTTGTTGATGCTTATTGCTTATTGTTGTTATACATCTGTGTGCACGGGATCCTCACCGACAAAGCAGATGATGGGGAAATAAGAGATACTACATATAAAGTATAAGACATGGCTCATTTCTATTAAAAAAAACTATGTGTATCATTATATATCTATTTCTTCACTATTTTACGTTATTTTACCACACCTACCTTTTATTTTCTACAATATAGTGAGTCAGACAAGGAATATGTAACAGTAATATTCCCAGAGATAATAGGTGCTCGCGTGTGTGTGCCTTTCTATCTCACTCTCTGTCAGGAAAATAGGATATATAGCAAGAAACCGACTCTCAAATCCTAATATCCTAATTCCTCCATGTATATTCACTCACATTCATTCAGTCAGCCAGCCAGCTTCAGCCTAAGACTTGTCTTTCGGCCAGCCAACGTATTTCTTTTTACATATTATCATTATCATTATTGCTCGGCTCTTCATGTTCCGAGGTGTTCATTCTCCTGTAAACTGGTATAAAGTACAAAGAGAGCCATAATCTTAAAACTGTCGGGAGAACTGAGAATGAAAGAGTTAGTGAGTGAGTAAAGTAAATCTAGTGTGCCGCTCTGCCACCGTAATGTTGTAAATGCAACACCTCTTTTCCCAATTCATACCTGCTGTTTTATGCGTCAAGAAGATGAGATCTTGAGAGATGATGATTATATCCAGAAAGCTTCCCATCTTCCATTACATGAGTCTTACATGTTGCACTGACTTGACTATCATCTTGATACTTACTTACTTACTTCCCGAAACCATATCATCATATCAAGATATCCGGCATGCATTTCAACAGCAACCCCTTTCCATATTACATTGTATCATCCATATAGTGATTCCGGCTTATGTAATGTATCAAAGGTACACCTAAGCTAACTTACTGACAACCATCCTGTAATAAATATGAAGCATATATTACTCCATTGTTGTAAGGTGCCACCACGATCATCATCAAGTGATGCGAGAAAACGCGTTTTATCCCTGAATGTACCCTTTCCACATGTTGCACACACTCCACTCCACTAGCAAACTTTTCTTATATAGGCATGGCAAGATGACGAATAAGGAAATTTTTCCAAGATAGGTTCAAGATGATATGATGATCCTGATGTTATAAATGATGATAATGCTATTGATGATGATGATGATGAGAACATGTTGAATGGGAAAGAGGTGAGAGGAGTGGTAAAACTGCGTGCAGTGCGAGGCAGTTTGAAAAGTGAGTAACTAGAGCCGGTCTTTCTTTTCAAAAAAGTTGTAGCTTGTGTGTGGCCTTTATAGAGATGTAGTCAACTGCTCATCCGACTGTCTTCTTTTTTCCTCCGCCACATGAGTAAAAAATTTGTGTAGGTATATACATATTACATACTCTCTCTCTCTCAAAAAGAAGATTATTCTGGTGTGCAACATGCATAATATTATATTATTGTATGTATGTGTGTATGCATATACCTACATTCATACTTTAATCATCATCCATCCACCTCATCAATGTGCATAATATTAAGTAAGACGGGGAAAGAGAGTAAAATGATGTGTACTTCACTAACTTTGTTAGACGAAAGATTGTATAGAGGGATGTATATATGTAGCAGCAAGGTAGGCAATCAGCCTTGCTTAAGTCTTGATATGTGAGCAAGTAAGTAGATGAAAGGAATAAAAGGTGGAAAAAACCTGCGAGCAAGAAAAAAAGTAACTATCATGTATACATAATATTATATGATAATAATAAAAAAAAGTTGGCTTTTGTTTGAACCTCTCTTTTTCCATGTGTAATGCGGCTTCAGAAGCTCCTCGTCGGCTCGCTTTTCCCTGTAATTACCTCTAATCATTTCCCTTCCACAAAGGAAAGCCGATATGTACATATTGGGCATTCAACATTCAACTCCACATGAAAAATTTGTGATCTTTTTCGTTTCTATTATTTTAAAACATATTTACTTCACTCTTTTCCATGTCTTTTCAAAACATGATATGAATATAATATTTATATGTACAAGTATGCATACTTCTCCAACACTTATTGTAATTGTAATCACCTTCAGTAATGTGGACAATGTGTGTGTAATAAATGCTATACATGCATATAAGGAAAAAATGCGAGAATTTTTAGGTCAATTTTTCATACTCGGACCATGTGATTGTTATACATTTTTACATTTTATAGATTATATATACATACATATCGGGCTAATATGTATAGGTATTTGTTTCATTTTTCACAAAGTTAAGCAACTTTATTACGCACATGTACAAGTATTTTCCACAAATTAATTAGCATAAATTGATTTGCCTGTCAGATCATCAGCCCCTCGCGTTTCGGTTCAAAGTTGGGAGCACATCTATTCAACAATGTTTTATGCGGGGAGTGAAAATGGTTCAAAGTATTGCAACAGTTGTGACGACGATTTTTGTGTGTGTGTTTAGTATAATATGGTATTAATTCCATAAATTAAGCAAATTTTTGATAATTATTACCAAATGCAAAAATTTAGTTGAGTTTGCATTCTCGTCGGTTAACAAAATATTATAAAATGAGGGCATATGTGAAACAGTTTGGGTTGCCGGATTTTTTATTCTGAACCAAAATGCCTTTTTCATTTTTTCCGTTGCCAGGACGAAAAATATAACGACAGAGACGGGAATGACACGCACCATGCACTATGTGAGCATCGTCGCAAACTGATCCAGATTTTTTTTATCATGGTTTAATTATGTTCTTCCCATTTTTCGTCCTTCTACTAGACACTCGGTGAAATTAGATGATGATGACCTTTTGGAAAGCTTTAACGTGTTTCGAAATGGAATTAAAAATATAAAGCATTCAAACATCTAGTCAACGACATTTGCATGAAGCAAACCAGCAAAAATTAAGCGGAAGAACAACCGCTGTTATGTGAATCTTCATTATAAAAGCATAGTGGATCTGCTGCTGATTCTCTTTTAGTTTATTACCAATAATTTCAAACAATTTAAAAAAGGACAAAAAAAGTATACTTTAGTTACCCTTTACGAACAGCATAACATATGCAGATATAATTTTGTATCATCTTGAATTTCCTAAGCTGAAATTACATGTACAAAGAAAAGGAGCCATTTTGAGCGCTGGTGACACATGGGGAGAGAGCGGATGCTTTGATATACATGTTTCAATTGAGTGCTCATCTATTATGTCTAATTTTAATTTATTACTTAATATTTTTAAAATTGACGCAAGAGGAAAGGCAACCAACAATGATGAAATCCTAGTTTCTTTTTGTATTGAGACATCACCAAAACGGATAATAATCTCAGGCGTAGTCATAATCATAATCGTTTGCATCAACAATTTATACAAAAACAGAAATAGAAACATCATCGGATGGTTTCTTTAAGAAAGATGCCTCAATCTTCCACTAGAAGATGATAACAATTTTTTTGTCCTGACAAATTGAGATGTAATGCTATCATGATGAAATTGATTGTGTAATCGTACCGTTGTGGAGAGAGACATAATGGCACTGCGGTCGGCCTGTCTATATGATAGAATTTGGAATTGCATTAACATTTTCATCCGCTCACTCACTCAAGATTACATTTCCAATCTTTATATATATTCCTGTTTGTTACCATTCAATTCAATGGTTTGGTTTTGGTGTTTGACTTTACAAGTTCATTTCCCATGTCAATACATACATCAAGTTTATTATTATTTAGACCCCATGGCTTCCAACTGCCTGCTGACAGGATGAGCCATTACATTGCACTGTTGGATGATGTTGTGACTAATATCATTGCTTTGTGCAACTAGATCTATTCTATTCAAAAGAGGAGACGCTGAACAAGTTCCCTTTCACCATCTTTACTTCATGTTGCCAATGCAGACAAAAGTAATAGCATTTATGTAATATGCATACACTCGTAAATGAATAAAAATATTACAAATGATAATGATATTAAGTAATGTGATTGCTAACTAGTTTTTTCATTGGGAATTGGAAAGAGAAGTCAAAGCTCCCTCTAATCTTAAACTACGTAGTTTTTTTTGTAGTAAATAAAAATAAAAATGACTAAGTTTTGCATCTTTGCTTGAGTCTAAAAAGAGGCAAACTTTGATGATTTTGAGATAGGTAAACTTTTCATACAATCGTTGAGAATTTCACGCACGATCTGAATTCTTGGTTCTGCTACATTTATCATGATGTAATAGTTAAGCACGTGTTTGACTCATACTCCTTTCAAGAAGAACTCCTTAAAAATCCGATGCGATGACTTCTAATAGAGTTGAGCCAGTAAGCTTCACGGATCAACCACGGCGACAAAAAGGATCAGGTAAAAAAGGATTAGAATTTAGAATGGTTTTTCTATAAGGAAATATATGTCCATTCCTCCGTCATTCTCCAGTGGTCTGGGATGAAGTACATTATTTAACTGGAAGGAGTTACATGATTACAAGATCATGAATGTTGGTAACTAATGACTAGTCGGAGCCTTGTCGGCTTGAGTGATGATTCCGATTTGATTGTAGAATGATTATGTGATTGCAGATAATAAGATGTAATGCTTGTGGTGCCAGACAGTTTTGGACTTGAACAGATTTCATATGCAAGGTAAGCGTAAGTGCATTTGGATAATACATTGATTCCTAATGAAAACACGTGGTTCCTTGACAGATCTTCTACTGATTTCGATAGAGACAAAAAAACGCACCCTTTAAAACCAGGACGCTAATGATAATCACAATCCGTTAAGATAATAATGTAAATTGTAAATTTGTGTACGTACTTTTCGTTCACAGACATATCTTTTAGTTCAGACGAAATTGAAACTTAGTTAGTTACGCCAATCAGATTTAGGTGGAACAAGAGAAAAGTGATAACTCATTGCAATCATTCTCCACTATTTATGCTAACGCTAACCTCCTTTATCTATCATTAATCGATCTAGGTTGTGATGTCATCAAGACAATAAAGTCAGCAGATAACTGATGGACATTCAAATCTATGTAAGTACAATAGGGATCTTCAAAGCTGTTCAGGATGGAGCTTGTAAGAAAGAAATTAATCATGCGAGAACTGTTCTGCTGATTACAGGTGATGACTTCCACTATGGACACCACACATCACATTTTCTCCTTATGGGTTGGTCTCAACCTGCCAATAAAATAATGCCGGCAGCGAGCAAGAGGCAGTCAGAACAAGCGGCAGCTAAAAGGTTGATTTGATAGGGGTGAAGAGGATTGAAAGTCAAAAAGGTTTTCAAGCCAAAAAACCATTGTAATTGTAAAGCATATATTTTTTAGTTAGTTGATATGTTAGCGTGCATTTTATTCTTTCAAGAAAGAAAATCGATGATGATCATGATCATGAGATGAGTCTCATTCGTAGGATGTTTCAAATAAAGCGGATATATCATTATATTACATGAAATTTTGCGTTTAGAGTTTAACATGCAAACTTATGACATAGCTAATGATCCACCACCACCGCTTATGGAGAGTGAGGGAGAGCAAGTCGGTTTGTATTGGAGCACACAAACTCACATACTGCCAAATTTTACTCCTACAAAATGCTCTTGATTAATAGAGTATGGGGCATCATTCGTTGAGGATGATATTTATAATTAGCTGTCTGGCTCGTTTATTTTCACCAAAGTGAAGCGTTTTTAAACGGTACTAGAGAAAGAAAAAAATGAAGTAAAATAGTTGTAAGAGTAACGATGCGATGTGACAAGTAACTGAAGGTGGTGCAACAATATAGGTAATGTACGCATATGGTACGTGTATCATATCATTGCGTTGTTATAAGTAACTAACTAACATCTTTTTAACGTCCCTACGTCAACATTTCCCCTCATCCGAAATGCCAATAGAAACACTTGACATGTTATTATCATGTGAACCTACGAGAGAAATACGTCTAAAATGTGGTGTTTATTCCCCAATGTTTCTTTTCACTTGAAATCATGTTTACTGACTTTTATACGAATAGTTTGGGTTATAAACAACACTGAGATGAAAGGAAAGAATAGGAGTCAGCATGAGCAAGAACACACGATTAGTTGAATAGCTGATTTTATAACGTTTGAGAGAATAACTAAGGTATGATGTATGTACGATGAAGGGAGACAGAATAGGAGAGAGAGAGAGAGAGAAATGATGAGTACATAATATAGATTGAGCACACACATACATGATGTTTGGATTGAGCCAAGTTGAATTGTGTAGAGAAAAAAGATTGCGGAGAGGTGTAAGAAGAACAGGTGTGTTTTGGGGGATGGATTGTCGGCATTTTTCAAAGAGGTGAGGTGCGAATTGTTGTTAGAAGTGTAATCACGCATTGATGGCTCTTTTTTTCTCCTCTCGGTGAGCCAAGTATACCGCCCGCCTTCCCACTTTCGTTGAAACATCTTCTATTTCTTCTCTCTCTCTGACTTCTTTTTCACTAGCTTTTTAATACATTGACTGAGTTGAGTCTATCTCTGTGTTCCCTGTTCACTCGGCCAATTTTTCCACGATGTATATATTTTTTGATGATTTTTTTGAACATGTTTTGCGGAGCTGAAAAAGAAGAATAGAATAAGAAAGTGGATAAAAAGAATGAAAAAAGCATTTAGTTAAGTAACAAGCAAAGCCCTTTTCGGTTTTACTTCTTTTACCTCAATGTAACAAAAAGGAATATATACGTAAGAGAGATGGATCAAAATAAATGTTAAATGTACCTACTTACATAAGTAAAGAGGTAGCAAAGTAATCAGCCGACTAGGCAGGACAGGTAGCAGCGGTAATCTTATCGCTTACTTTTTTTTGCTTTTCATGATGTGGACGATGAACTTGTAATGCCCCCAAGTATTCTAATCGCTTGCTTGTCTTCTCAAAAAGACGAAATTAAAGAGCATGCTTTGACTAAGCAACATGAATTCCTTGTACAAGAGCTCCTCTAGTTAAGAAAATGAATTTACCAATTTTCTCTTTTCACAATGAATGTGGCCACGTCTTGTCAAATGGGTTGCGTAACAGGTTGCATGGCATTCAGAGCAGCGGGAGACACCGTCGTAAAGTTTTTATCAACAGTATAATGGCTACTAAATAGGTTTCATTCAGAATTTTACACTTTATATGTGTGTATAAGCATGCGCATTTTGCTTTATTGGGGAACACACTTTTGGTAGAGAGTGAACTCATAACAATAATCGCAATCCGCTTCATTTGATGATGTTGTGCGACCCCTTCACTTTATTTACATTTTTTTATTATGAGCCTTAATATGTAACACATTGTTTCACCAATGATTATTTTTTCAATTTAGGATTCTGCATGATTAAAATATCCTAAGGACATTTATTTCATTAATTTTGTTGTAGTTGTTACATGTCTTACCATATCAAAGTGTCAATTTTTTCAACTTTTGGAGGAAAAATGGTAATAATTTTGGTATTTATAATCAGCACAAAACACACAGTAGGATCGAAACAATTAGCACCTTGGAAAGCTTTGAAATTATACGGAAATCACATTTTACATGCAATAAATTATCCTCAATAAATTCACAATGTGCATAATATACATATAAAAACAAGCAAGTTCCTTGATTTGATTGCTCTCACAAAGCTACTTGTTTTATTGCCGCATTACTTAGGCACATATGTGGATTTCGTACGTTGGCTAAGCATACTAAAACATTATATATTCATTATATGTAAAAACATCTAACGTAGCGTAATTGAAGAGATGCATGACTACCCTCAACAAACGATCCGCCACTCGATGTAGTTTCATCGTTGTCGTGTTTTTAATCTGTCATGTTTTACATTCAATGATAGTTCCAGTGCTATGTCATTTATTGTTTTTTGCTATTGTACTTTTTACTCATCTTGTCGGGCTATTTGTTCTTTCTCATATCATTATCATCTCTATGTTCGTCGGCTGCACACACATTATATCACATCTTGTCTTCACTTCACGGATTAATCCTTTGAAATGAAGAGATGCGCATCTCGAGTGTCAGCCCTCGTTATCTCCTGATGGCTTTGTAGTATAGTAAGTAAGTAATGGAACCATAGTCAAAAAATTCTTTTATAATGGTGTTTGAGATTGGGATTGTATCACATGTTGTCACTCATGTTTTGTGACAAAAAAAACGCATTTCTTGACTTTCGCATAACATGACATTCCTCCACACGTACTCTTACACTTGAATTTAATGTATCTATTCTTTGGAACCGGAACTGTACTTCTTTCATACATTTTTTGACGTAATGCATTAATTAGGTACGAGGTACATTCCTGTAAGCAAGATGTTTTTATATATTTGAGTAGTACTGACATGACAGCTAGATGAGCAGTCTTTAAGTAAACAAAAATTAGGTTGTACATTACCTCCCTTCTAGGTATTAGTTCGACAAAAACTTGGATTTTACGTTTTACGACAATTAATAAATGTGGTATAAAAGCTTAAAGTCACGACATGCAAAAATATAGATGGGAATCAACTGAACTCGTTCATAATGCACATTTTTAAAGGTGATTATTTAAAGGACAACCCTGACTGATTGTAGACTGCACCACTAACTGTATGACTGGTTGCCTGCTGGTGGTTACTAACAAGCGCAACAAATTCTACAAAACTGCACCTGGTTGGTTATGTTGATGCTGCAAAAATGTGATTAAAATTTTATGGTTGTGTACCAGCATTTATCATTGTGTGAGAGATGAGGAGAGCTTTAAATTTGTAATAAGGGTAAGAATTACAATAAATTATTAGACACACAATGCTATTTTGTTCTTTCATCGCTTTCCTAATTTATTTGAGTAAATTGCAAACTAGATTTTTTTTTGTTTAATCCTATATGTTAATGTGGAGTGATATCATTGCTCGTATCACAAGCTTCATAGGACTAATTTTTCTTTGCTACGTTATGCAAACCAATAATGACCTGGCATGAGAATAGGATTTTGTATGGACCATATTAACGAACTAGTATTACGACTGGCAGAAGAAAGTCTTTAGCATTTTAGGGTCTATAAATTGATGGACAATAATCATATGATATGCATCATGAATCGTTACCAACGAATCGAAGACAGGCATGAATTATTGAAGCCTACACAAAAACACTTTGAAGAGCCGGACACAGTTTGTTAGTGGGTCGTTTGGTAACTTTTTACCAGTAACTTTATGTTTGTAGTGTAAAATTGAGCATTTAAACGCTCTTTTGCGAAGTTGGCGCTTGCTAAAAAATTAGTGTGGACTTTTCATGCTTATACCCATGAGTTTGCTATCCTAATTCCTTGTTCCAAAAACTTTACGTAGGCCCGGCCAGTTATTGTTCATTGTTGTGTGATGTTCTGATGATAATGATGACCTCTGTCTCGTGACGGTAATAAAACATATCAGCCATCAGCAACACCGTTTCCATCAATAAATTCTTACTCTCATCATTACCATCACTAGCACCAATCTCCGTCGTTTTTATAAACCTCCATTGTTTGCATTATTGAAACGTATTATAGCATAATATAGCATTTGGCGATATGTGAATGTGCACAACATAATTTGTTCAAAGCAGCCGCTAAGGTCATCAAAGTGTTGCTTGGGAGAGATGGTGATAATGATGAAAGGAACTCTTGATCCGATGATAGGTCCAGTTCTGCCAAGACATGCTTTCGGCCTCTCATATCCCATCATGTTGCTGTTGTTGTCTATATCAGATCATGAGTAATGTAGCCTTTTCGTGATATTTTACAACTTGAAGCTGTATTATTTGCAGCTCATTGTAAACATCAACATTATTTGAAGCTTTTTTGTTGTATTTTATATATTCGCCATGATTTTAGACAGCTTAGTTATATTCGTTGGGGTTTGAAGTTGGGAGATGGAGACTATCCAAAATACCAGGTATTATGCTCGAGGTATATCATATGCTGTCATTAGTCATTATACTTTGGGTCATGCGTAATTAATTTTTTGGAATTGCTACCTCCTCCGAACATGGAAAGGTTTGCTTTGTGTTAATGAGAGATGGTCAGATATCAGGTAGAAATATACGGAATACTAACCAAAGTTCTGAAAGGAGCTGTCAATAACGTTTTTTACCATTCTAATAGTTTCGCAGTAGCATTTTAGTTGTTAGGAAAGACAGGATGCAAGAATAGTAGGAATAGTAGATTAGCATGGTTGCCAATCTCTCTGATTGCCTGTCCACATGTCAACAAGCAATTTTGTCGGATTTGCTAACGCCCAAGAGAAACATGACCAATTATCTGTCAAAGATGCAAATTTATATTTTCTGCAGTAGTAGCAGTTCGTTTAAAAAAATAAATTTACTAACTTAGGATATGTCAAATGCTATAAAAACAATAAAAAGTCGTCCCAACAAAATGTCTAAGCGCATGAAAAGTTTTTATGCGAGGAGTCGTCGCCGGAACCGTATCAAGTAGTAAGGAACGGTATGTAGACAAAGAATTGAATAAGACAGATTTAAGCAGAGAACCAAGTGGTCAAATATTATATAGGATGTAGTGCACTCGCACTCCCTGTTAAAGGCATGAAATAGAGATGCTTGTTGCATTCAGCTTTTGTATTGATGACAACATTCTCACCCTTAAACCATATGATTTGAATCATCTTTTTGATAATAAGAGCCACAAGAAGTAAAGTACTCACTCAGGAATTTTAAGCGTTTATAATGACCATTGTTGTTCAGTAGTGATAATACAAAATTTTGGTTACGTTTTTCTAGCTAAAAGCATTTACTCCCATGAATTCCACTATGTTCATTATGAGGTACATTCTTTCCCTGAATGATTTGTTCGGTGTGCACGTTTATGTATATCATCAACATGATCATCATCATCATCATCATCACCATCATTTCATCTTTGTGTACCTCATCCTTCGGCATTATAATCGTTATTAGATGCACCAGGATAAAAATCAAGAGAGGGTATTGTACAAGATTACCAACTTACACTTGTAACACAATGCCGTCCCTCCATTCGTGTCGAAAAGCTAGTCAAAGGAGTGAATAAGTGAAGAGAAGAAGGTGCACGTCGCTTCTTTGCAACATTGTTAACAGCATCCTTTTTTCTAACCATTTCTTTGTGGCATTAAATAAATGCTCACCTGAGCTACTCATTTGCTTTCCTAAAAGCACTTAACATGATTACTGTAAAAGAAAGCGATGTCTTACCATCACCATTTAACAACTTATATATTATATTTTTACTCAGTTTTTGAAACCATTTGAAAAGGGAAAGAGTCAATTCAAAAGTACTGTTTTCCTTTAGAAAAGAATTTTATGTATTCCCATTTCATGACTAGGCTTTAAAAAATGAGTTACCAACTCTCAACCAGCTTGTCACTTTGTAGCAATGTTAATTGCGGTAAAGAAGCTCGAAAATTGATACCGGCATTCTACGTTACATGTTTTATACTTTGATTTAAAATCCCTATGAATGGGTAACTGTTTCAAATCCCTCTCTGTGCATCGTTACCCATTATGATTTGAAGATGCACGGCGTCAATTAACGTTCCTTGTTGTATGGTCACAACGTTACACTTGGACTGCAGCAAGTGCATTTATCATGCTATTTTAAATACATATGCTATGTTATGATCAATCGATTATTTATTATCCTTCCCCTTGATTTTAACTTCCGCAAAGTACACAATTTTTCCCTGCAATTCGTTTTTTCATTAGTAAGTATGTAAATAACACGTCTCAACGTTTTAATTCAATTAATAACATTTAAATTTTTGAAAAATTTACAAATATATTGGGGTCTATGAGGAAGGGGTTTAAATGAAAAAGTAAGATTTTTTTTTGGAAAACCACGATAATTGTGTGTACCCTGAAAACTTGCACATGTGTCTTAATATAAAGTTTTAAATGGCTGAGTAATATGACTCATTCAAAAGGAGAAACCTTTTTGCAATATATATTTCTGGATACTTGTTGGTCTGTTTTATTGTGGACTAAGATGGGGGCAATGTCATAATCCATATTTTACAAAAGAGGTAGCGTAAAACGAATGCGTAGAGGACTCTTTTGTCGGCTGCAGAAAAGTCTGGGTTGTGTTTGTCGTGTGTACCACTCATCATTGCATTTGCATTGCCAACTTATATTCGGTGCGTTTACACACAATGCAATTCTACAGTTGAGTGCGTATGCGTAAATACTTTCTGCATTTAAGACTGAGGAAAAGTCCATTGCTCTCTCTCTGGTTTACTGGATTCAATTTTGTATGTACTTATTGGCCTATCTTGAAATAATGGACAGGTAGTCATTGGCATTGGGCACCTTGGCTTTATAAAAACGATGAATTGCAACTTGAACAAACTGCATTAAAATGCATACATAACATGAAGTGAAACGGATGACTTTCCTGTATGGATACTACTATGAATGGCTTAGAGAATGTGAGGATAATGCTAAAGAACATGAGTTATACGTCCGTGGTTTTGTTTAAAGTGTGATAGGGCTAGCCTTTTTTTTACCTTAGCATGAGACCAGTCCAGTCATTGTTCAAGATTATGCCTGGAAGGCTTGAATAAAAAACGTATAACTACGCAGTTCACTTGGCTGGATTGCTTACATAAAGAGTCAGATAAGTAAGACGAAGCTCCACTCTCGGCTTCGACAAAATTAAAGGCCGCTTTACTAAAGTGAACGTCTAACTCCCATTTCACTCGCACCTCCATTTTTCTCAATTGATTATACTCAAGCCGCCGCTTGTTTCCTTTTCATGATGCCGATGCCGAAAGAGAACCGGGCTCTCCTCCTGTCTCTTCTATGATATGACCCACCACCACCACCAACATTACCACACCACTTTTTCATTGCCACTATTTACAAGAGCTTACAACCAACTTACATACGCACTCCATGCAGGGAAACAAACCAAAACGGATTGACAGGAACATACAGTGGTTCAACATCATTTGAATATAATAATATACAATACGAAGATTGAGCTTGAAACACACACTTAAACATAGCAAAAGTAAAAAAGCTCAATCCTTTTCTAAGTTTCCTTTAGAATTTGATGGAATCAAAATCTCCTCATTTTGAGTCCGGTAATCACACAGAAGCTAATTGTAACAGAAATATGCAGGTAATCTTGTTAAATTTTTAAAGTGTGAAATTCACTTTGTAATGCCGCTGTTGTTTGTGTATTTCCTGTTGGGCTCAGGAAATACAAATATTCTTTAAAAGAATTTTCTTTAATTATTGCGAATATGCGTAAGATTCATTAGAAAACCATGGAATTTTTTCGGTATTTCAAAAAAAGTCTGATGTTTAAAATGAGAGAAAATCTATCGGTATGAGAAAGCAAAGCCCTTCCATACTTTTACTTAACAAAGATATTCTCTTTTCTACTTAAAATTGTTATGTTAATTGTGATTTAACGAGAAACGTCTTGAAAGAGACAGACTGCTGAGAACGAAGCGGTAGTACGGTGCGAAGTAAACTCATCGTGATGATAATAATTACTCCTGAAGATTTACTTAGGTGTTTAGTATTCATTAGGAAGAAATATGTATTCCCTTTATGTGGTCTTCTTTTTATCTCTCCGCACCGCCAGCTTGTTTTTCATTGCTTTATGGTCATATTATATTTAAGAGATGTACCGAAGCAACTTTGAAATGTTTAGCTAAACCCTTCTTCTTCAATCCCTTTTAACAAGCAGCTTCGTATGCACGTATGTAAGTATGCGTGTACTAGAGTTATGATCGTTTATGCCATAATAATGTAGAAGAGCCTTCAGTTGCATTTTGATTAGCCCTTTGCTTACAGCTAGTAAAAGCAGTCTGTTTTCTTTAACACATAAGACTAAACTATTGCTGCCATCATATCATCAGTAACAGCTTATAGAACATTGTTGGAAATGCAATTTTGCACTTATTCAAATTCATGCAAAAAAATAAGGATAGTTAAGTTGTTGAAACCCTTCAGGTGATTTGACAGGTTAGACTAGACGAGAGATGGAAATCGTGAATGGGTTGATCAAATTGCTGACATCATCGTCACAACGTTAATTAGATATTGAACTTACGGCTATCCTTACCACAGAGGGGACACTTCACATATAATCAGACTTCAACTTAACAGGGATTCAAGCTCACTAATCGAACTGAATTTATTTTTATACGTTCATGTTTAATGTCCAGTTCGAAATCGTCAGTATGTCACAAACCTGTCTCTACATCATAGCTTATTCTGTCTGTATAAAACTGCAGTGACAACTTTCTATCTTCCGTTTCCTCCAAACTACATGTGTATCGTTATGCCTGGGGTGGACAAAAAATACTAAAAATTGACTCATTTCCTGCTTTCCAAACGAAATAAATATATACTTTCGTGCTTAAATGTATAGTTCCATAATATATCCTATGCATGCACCCAAAGTATCCAAATGTAATGGTAGAGTGGGAAATGGAAGAGGACCACGCTGACACGAGAGACTAGATATATTATGTAATTGAACAAAATTTTTGGTTTGTCACCTGTAATCTGTTCAAATAACTATATTAGTTTTCCCAACAATGATTTCGACCACCAGAGTTACAAGTAATGCAATTTAATATTAGGTCCGATGTCACAGAGAGCAGGCTTTTGTGTTGTTGTTAGAGGGAGTAAAGTCAACAGGATTCAAATTATTGTTCTCACTCAGGTCTACAATATAATTATGTATTGAGTGAGAATACTAGCGTAAGTTCCGCGACACGGTTTCGTGAAAGAACTAGTAGCGGATGTTATTGTTAGTGTCGTCACAAAATTTGTTTCAACAAATGAGACCAACTCACGCGATGAAGGAAATGATATTTTATGAATTATGCTGCATCATACTCTCTCCATAAAAAATAGAATGTGAAAAAATTGAACTGTGTTATCCTTTCGTTTCAAACAAGTAACACCTTTCATGAACAAAATTTTTGTGTATACCTTTTTGTTGTGCCCTATTATTTTGTTGTGCCGAAAATTGTATCAGACCATGGAATGTCAGCATGCAAAGTCTACCTCCGCTTATAAAATCTCAGGCGGGGAAAGAGACCTACACCATCTAATTCGTTATCTCGCCGCAGATTTGCCTGCTTATGATTATGTAACATCATTTTGAATCCTTGTTAAGTAGCAGGTTTTTGCTAGTTAATCATTTTGTTCATTCTGTCTCTCGTTCCGTCAGTGGGCACAATAACTCGAGAACACTATGACTTTTTAAATTCCGTTTTTACAAATCAATAGCTCAGGTCAAACCTGGAATCAAATTCAAGGATAGATCAAATCGGGGTCAAAGATTATGAGATTCTCCTTTAAACCCTAAGTTGCTGGTTCGTTACACTCCTTTATTATTAGATTTTTCTTGCCGGTTCGTTCTCAAGAGTTTAATTATCTAATAGCAGTGGCGTTTAGGATTTAATAAATTTTGAAATTGTAGTAATGATAAATAAATATTTGCCCCTCTCTATGAACGTGGATTAGAACAATTAGATTTTAGCTACAGCAGCACATGCTAAATTTTACGGGTGAGGTTTACCGTGAAAGAAGAATCGTTTAAGATATGGCAGTAACAACGAACCCGTTTATATCGTTATAAAAGTACTTCTAATTGCCTACTTAGAGAGTGCTTTGAATTTTCAACTTTCTGTGTTGATGATGTTGTACCACCAATTAAGTTTTACCGATCGATGACAGTTACAAATTTATAACATAAAAGCTTGTTGGCTATAGTCGACAGCGAATTTTTCGTTGGATATACATAGGATCCATGAGCACCTCTTCCAGCAGCTAAAAACTGAATGTGGAAACTAAATGTTTAATGCCTCAAGTAGCTTCAAGATTGTACCCCTTCTACATCAAATGGGACTATAATTTAAGATGAAATACGCTGATAATCATAGTCAGAGGAGGAAGGCCGAGCTTGATATTTTGTACTACTAATATTAGAAAACACTCTAACTCTACCTCATTCCTAACTGGGTGAACGCGTTACTCAATTGCATTGATTTATATAAACTGTACAAGTATGTATGTACATTTTATAAAGTCTCCTTTTATAAATTAAGGTAGCAATCTGCTATAAAAATACGCCATCGTATAAGAATAAGTTCATCAATCATGCCAAATCTTTACAAGGTAACCTAGCTGTTTAAGCGTATCCGAAATCTGAATAAAATCATCAATTGTTGTAATCCTGATTCATACTCATAACATTAATTGTTTTAGCATGAACTGAATATTTCACTTAATAACCCAAACTTTAAACGATTTGAAATCAGTCTAGAGGTATTTCTTAGCATTAATCATGTTTGTGTGTAATTAGTATTTAATTAGAATTTATTTTGAAACAGTTTTAATAGTGATTGCTGTTTTATTTTAATTGCTCATCAATTATGTATCAATTCCTGACCATTCGAAAGCTTGCACTTTATTTTTCATTGGACAGACAGAACTAACAGTTTCATGAATTTGTTTGTGTTGAGAATACCGAGCTAAAATAAGGATAACCAATTTCACATGCAAGATTCCGTAAGTAGTACGTTCCCTGAATATCATCAATTTCATCATTCCCTGGCGTCATCATTTTTATTAGGGATTCTTATTTAGTACTGCTATTTGGAACCATTAGTACGTTGTTTATTGCAGAGATAACACGTTTCATACTGCATTACATGGGCTCAATCGCCTTGAGGAAAATGGGTGGGTGTAGAGATATTGAGCCTTATAGTGCTTGGTTGTTATCTACAGCCTTATTCGAAACAAAATAGACCGTTGCAACCAGTTCTTATTAAGATATTGATTACGATTATTACCATGAAGAAAAATAGGCGGCCATGTAATAAATCGTTGACTGTTAGAAATTATTTGATCCTTAGGAAAATCGTTATTGTCCATTTCTTCTCAAACATACATGTAATTTGATAACCATATCCGAGATAACGATGCTGCAAACTTTAACAACAGTCACAGATGAAAAGACTACAGATTGTCTATTTTCTCATTATCAGATGTACTACTATAGCTCCCCTCGATTTATTCCTTCGAGAAAAGGTATACATACTTCATTTGGCCATTAACGCCTAACAAATGGGCAGAAAATTAAAAACAATGCTGAAACTGACTTTGAAAGAAGAAAAAACCCTCATTAATGTACTAGGTATATTTCAATAGGTTTGACGTGAATAAAATTCCTTTGTGAAATATGATACCATACGAATTAGAATAAGGGAAACAACGTGAAGGTGGGTATTGAGGAAACAGGTAAGAAAAAGAGGAAAAATTGGTCAAGGTGCTAATTACTATTTCGAAAAGGCGACCTCCCAACTAGCCAATGGTTAAGTGGTAACATCAATTGAGGCTTCTTAATGTGTTAAAAATGATGTCGTTATGCACTTATGTGGTATGAAAGGGGCATGATTCAAGTCAACACAAAGGTATATTATATGAGCGAACCGTACCCTTATATGGGATAACAAATGATGCCGACAAACATGAATGAGCGCTGTTCACGACCTTTCTAGTTTCTTGCTCTGTCTGGTGAAGTACCAGGTAAACCTTTCCATTTATTACTTACATTCTTGCATAATAGTATACCTGGAAGTGGTGTGATGATGATATGATGATGAGTGTATACAATTTCGGGTGGAGTAAACTTTACAAGAACTTGCTCTTTTGGACGTTAAATTTGTATCTGTGAGTGTCAAAGATCGACGCCGATATTATATATACGGCTCAATTAAATATTCTATTGCAGATATCAGATCATCTTAAGTTCTGAGAGTGTGTCCAGAATGTATCAGATAATATATGGGCCATGCATGCATACAAAATTACATATAATAGTTTACAAGGACAATGCCGAGGTTCCAACAATTAGAACTATTCAATTGTCTCTTGTTGCTAAAATTGGATTCTGAATATGTTCTTGAGTTATTTTCAGCTAGTACTCAATTGTTCATACTTTCTATTTAACAAATATGAATGAATTTAGTACACCAACTTAGTGAAAAGTGGAATTAGCCATGAATGGATTTTAAACAAATCAAGAGTCGTAAAGTAACTTTTCAGATAAAGGGCTCCTCAATACACAATAATATTATATTTACAACTTGCATGACAATGGTAGAAGTGTGAGAAAATGAAAGAAAAGAAGAAGGTGTGGTCTTCTCCAATTTGACTAAAGTGTCGAAAAATATATCAGCATGTCAAAGTGGTAAACCAAACTAATTATAAAGGTTCAACTAAGAGAAGAAGTAAGAGAAAGTACCTTTTCTTTTGTAGCTAGTTAATCTTGGTACTCACAAGATTTCTTCGTTTGTCAGTCCCTTCGTGGCATACTTCATGTCTACATACCAATAATTTTCCTGACCATTTACATTTGAAGTTGTAATTCATGCTAGAAAAAGCTGCAAATAACTTTATGCTTATTCCAATATTCACACAGCTTACGTTAATCTTCATTCCATTTTTAGAGGTAAACTTGAACTCAAAAAATTATAAAGCAGATTTTCTCTTGTTTTTTTTGGCGATAAGACCTTCTGCCACTTCGCACATACGTTTTTCAAAGTCCTCAAAAATGTATTACTTTTCCATTGTTACCTTACAAACCATGATGAATGCCTACTACCCTAATATGTTACGAACCTTCAGAAGGCGATGGGTACTTTATCTTTTTTTGTTTCAGTTAGTTACAATATGATGTCATATTGAGTTTCCTTGTCCACTTTGTACATTACAAGTGTAATATTCTTGAGCTTAGATAAAAGATATGCTGAACTAACTTACAGTGCGTCGAAGCCCACCTTCAAAGATCCTCAATAAATCACGATCTAACCTCAATTCACACCACAAACCAATTTTCAGCTGCAGCGCGGCATCACCGAAAGAAGCCAAACGTACCTTAAACAAACCCAAACATTGTTATTTGAAACGAACAATATCCAATAAAATAAAGTTTGAGGGCTGGTAAAAGCACCATAATGACATACTCAATGTTTGTTTGCTGAGACGTGTAAACTGTATGCATATTTGTAAATAATATTGTTTGCACTATAATATGGCACATGCAAAATGCACACATAACTCAATATTTGCTGTTTATTTTTTCCTGTTGTTTGACCAATGTGGCATGCACATCCATTTTTATAATGATAGATTTAGAACCGCAATATATCTGAAAATTACTTTATTCATATCTGTCTACACGAGTTGATATATACGAAGCAATAGGAAAGTTTTTTGACTTGTGATCATTTTCAGGTGTCAATAATCTAATGATCAAATTATTCAAGTTGAATCACTCCAATAAGCATTGCTGGGGAAAAAGATCCACTCAACTATTCCGAAAGGTGCAACCAAACTTTACTTTGTTGGCAGCCGGCGTGTTGCCAGGTTTCCTTGTGTATTCAAGTTACAGAAAGGACTAGAGAACATAAGTGTCATGTTAATTTAGGATATACTTAGGCCGATTTAAACACTTTCTCAACACCTTTTCTGAAACTGGTAGACAGACGACAGTTATCACAGCAGGCACGTGGCAATAGCATACCATAAAATGGTGATTTACGAGTGATGACATGTTTATGAACCCTTTCCATGTTCAAAGTTTAATTCTGTATCAAATATTCTTTTATCCAAAACTTTCCGCTTCAAATCATATTAAGTTAAGAAAGTGAAATTGTGGCAGTATGAAATTTAATTTACTTGATTTGAAGAAAATTTAGGAACTGTAGTATAGAAGACTGGGTAAATTTGTACTTAAAATAGGCATGTATGTATAAAAGACTTGGAATCGCAAGACAAAATTTTGCTTAAGAAAGTAGCAGCAACCTCATTATAAATCGATTATATTCTGATAGCGCGCGGTAAATTTTCCACATTAAGAAAGCTATGACACCTAGTGTAATTTTTTACAAAGGTTAAGGTAATAAGCACAGCGTAATTGGGATTTCTCGCAATCTGTGTAGTTCCTTGCCGCACTTACCTGTAAGACGTGGAACGACAGGAAAACAACTTGTTTTTAATATTTTTTGTATTGAATTTAGATTTTACATTAGGTTCAGGTACACACTGATGATGGTGTGGCGTCATTATACTCACATTACAATTGCATTACACCATGATAACGATGATGTCTAGTAGCAATATTTATTTTTCCGCTGCTTATCATTATTTTATGAAGTCATTGCCTTTCCCACTCCGTTCCTAAAAGGTGAAATATATATGTTCAGATGGCAATTAATACCAAACGAGATGACAAGAAGCTGGGAATTATTTCGTTATAAAGGGTAATTTTTTGATGCATCAAGGATTCAAAATGTGGATATGTTTTATTGACCAGGATGGGACTTGGAATAAAAATATTGGATATTACTATGAAACAGCTACGAATATTTTTCTGGTTTGTACACATTCAAATGGTGAAGTTGTTTTTACACAAGAGTACTTAAAAGCAGCACAATATTGTAACTCAGCATGAACAAGAGCCAGGATTTAAATACTTTTTCTATGATAACAAGATTTACTTTTCCTTTTAGTTGTCATGAGGGCGGACCGAAGGCAATAATTTTTGTGTAAATTAAGTAACATGAATTTAATAATTATTCCACTTACTCCACAGTTCTACCCTTGAAGGTGGTATGCGAAACTAACATAACTGCGTGAATATAAATTCGTAGGTGCGGAAGTATTATTTTTAAAACAAAAAATACACATGTTTTGCCAAACCAATCTTGATATAGAAACGTGATGCAGTGTGGCGGAAAGGATTCAATTACCGTCAACATTAAGCTTGAGAGTAACGAAGTTATGCAAATTATGATACAAACATGTCTATTACTAACAGGATATGTCATGAAGCAACAATCATAATATTATACAGAGTTATTTAGTGCAGAACAGAAGAGCAACAACGTAAGGTACATGTATCCGCTGTGGGTAATGAATGGAATACGTTATCACAACAGTTGCCATTTAACAATCACTGACTGTGGGTAGACTCCCAGTTGAATCATGTTTTTGATGTAGCGTTATTTAATGAGATGAAGATTTTATCGGTATTATTACAGCCCAACTAGAGTCTAGAAACATTTAACAAAGTAAATATTAAGATATTGCTACTAATTGGTGCTAAGGTTACACAAAACTTTCTATCTGACGGTTATTTTAGTTGGGTATAAGTCATGAAAAGTATTTTTAACCAAACTTTATTTTTAGTTTTTGGGAGCATCGCGTCCAGCCCATAAAAAGCACATTTGTGTAAGGTTGTTGGGTTCATGGCAAAAGGTGTGCTTCCTTTTAATAAAGTTAGATTTCCTGTGTGTAGTAAATTTAGATGTGAATCAGAAAAATATGATCCGCCTGAAATATGAGCTACAATCGTAAAAAATATTAAGTATGATCATGGTCGAATCGACTTAGATTTCATATGCAACTCCAAGGCTCATTATCATTTCTCAAAATGTCATTTGTCGTTATCACATTGCAGTCAGTTCCTGTTTACAGCATGATTCCAACTCTAGAATTGTGGAAACATAGAAACACCCCCAAAACGCCAGGTATAAATCCTTACCCATACCTTCAATATATGCCCTTGAAATAAAGTGTATAAGTTTACGTGGGCTAAAAAATAAGTAGTAGACATATTTTGACTGCTAAACTTTCTTTCGATTTCCCTTATAAATCAATAATACAAATATAAAAACAGATAGAGTTACTATTTCGTCAAAAATTCACCACTTTTTCATGTTTGCATTGGTTACCATTCGTTATATTATGCTAGGTGTTCCAGTTGCCGTGGAATCTACACTTTTCCATGTTTTAATGACGACTCTGTAGACAATCTCTTGCTTTGCTGGTACACTGTTTACAACTTTGACACACGATCCCTCCGTCCGCTACAACCAAAGTGAGACCAATTTCTCCTTGTGAAGCCACAGTCATTATACTGACCCTCTGTGACTGCACTAGATTTGTTAGTTTTTTGTTACTTTGCCACATTAGTTCGCAACTTTTTTTGTAGCATCTTGGGATGTCGGTTTCATTTTCCCACAGCCACATCATCAAAAGTATCACCGTAAAATGCCTCAGAGATCTGTTTCACCTGAGAGAATCCCACTGCAGCAATAAAAGGAAAGTTTTGGCCGTCTGTTGTACGCACATATGATGCTGTTTCTAGAATGCAATTACTAGGATTGACTGATCACCGCCACCACCGTATTCATGAGCTGAGATGTGGTGGATAGTTTGCATCATTAGTAGGGGCCCCACAATATTGTACTAAGGCAACCGGCCCGCACCGCAGAAGCTCTGATGCCGTCTGTGCCTTGATAATCACCGTTTGTTTACCACGTCAAAAGAAAATAATGCAGCACTGCAGTACTTATATACAAACCTTAATATTTATATCAAAACCAGAAAATAACAACCCGCGACTATGAAAGCCCGTTCAAAAAATTATAACAATTATTTTTATGCCCACTAATACACTACGCACACATATGTATAGATGGTTTTCTCACTAAAGAGTCTTTTTGAATCGGGGAGAACGTACCAAGTTGTGTGCGTACATGTGGTGAGCTCAATTTTAAATTTTTTGTGGACAGATTTTGGCCAACACCCCTGAAACTAAATGGTTCATGTTTATAATCTATTTTAGGGATGAATATATGCAATTTTAAACTTTCGCGTGATCTTGCAAACTAAACATTTTTTATCGTTAGTATTAGACAAGCTAAAACAAAAGGTTGCCAGGTAGGAAAAACAATATAGCATAAAAATTTGAATTGTCAAATTAGCCTATTATTACCCTCTCAGGATCATATTCAACTAGAGCAAACCTCCTTTGTGAGAAAGTCAAAATGTTTACAGAGATCGCCAAAATGTGATGAATAATGCTTACTATGACTACTTGGTTTTCTTGTCGGGCTTTGATTTGTGAGACGAATAAAACATACTCCATCCGGATGATGAGTTTCAGTTTAGCATTCTGTTCTGTTTGCCCTCGAAATAATTATGTGGTTTTTTGATTATTATGCTTTATTCTCTCAAGGTATGATGAGACTTCATCCTTGGTATGTTGATATGTAAGTATATATATGTATGTATATCGTGATAAAGACAGTTTGATCCTGGGAAACAATGTGTAATGCAATAGATCTGAGGAGAGCAAAGTAGATCATCATTATCCGAAAACTGATCGAGTTTACATTGTCATGTGATGGGATGATCATATCATCATCATATGTATAGGTAAAGGCTCATACCTATCAACCTATGCAATTATGTACTTTATAGCTCAACATATAGTCAGTGGTTTTCTCATGCATTATGTCAAACATGTGCTTTCTTTACAAGCCATTACGAAACTCATTATTTGATATTTGAGTGGTATGGTACAGAGAAATTTAATATGCTTTATAATAGACATCTCCGTTCCCTGCTCTCTTTAGCTCCACTCAACCACGACATTTTGGACTAGGCACTGAGTAAGACTACAGAGTGATTAGTAACAGACAAAACGCTGTAAAAAACATTGATATCAATTTTCATTCTAATACAGTGAGGTCATAAAACTTGTTAGTTTCATCATGTAGCGATTGATTTCCAACCTTTTTCTTTAGTTGATAGGATCCTGATACACGCAGCATGTTGAAGCGTCGTGCGTATAGAGCGTATTTATAATGTTATTTGTCATATTACCTTACATACTAATAATCATATCACAATTTGTGATGTTATCAGTACACCACCCAATCTAATCTAGGATCTTGTAACAACATTCAAGTGAAAATATTTACGTATTGCACTGTTTTCCAGCATTTCATTGTGCTCAGATCACATTTGATTACAAACACGACTTCATCTACTGAGAGTTTTTTTTAAACTGGAAGTCGGTGCTAGCCACAAGTAATAAAGAAACCGAATCGGAGCCAGAATCAAAAGTAGTCTAACAATTCACAACTCGAGTTTCTTTCATTATCACCATTTAAAGCAGCCATTTTGTGCTTGTTAATTATATTTTGACATCTCCGCCTTGCATTCAAGTTTTTTGCTCTCATCCTCCTAATTGAACTGTCTGATAGCTTACCCGTTAACTTTCTCTTTTAATTGATTTACATGGTAATAAAAACGAAGACTAATAAGAAAAATAAAGATAAAGCCGCTAGATTTACCTAAAACAAAAATCTGTCCAAATAGATTATTCCACAACTGACAAGAAAATGCAAAACCGAAACTCGTTTGTTTGTGCTTCCTGCAGAGAGCTAAGATTGCAAAAACATTACCTGGGGGAACAAAAGACTTCTTTTCAACTTGTTTAGAAAACCTTTGCTAGAAAATATTTTGACTAATTATGGTATTCACACAATTTTTATAATGTAGTAAATATTCTTTTAATTTCTCATATTATGTATATCTGGTTCAGCGGCTTTTTTATTTTCAAAGGGATACATGACATTTACATCTGACACGACTACAGAAAAAAATTGGAAACTAGTGACCCGAAATGAGTCAACAATACCAAAGCGCTTTTTGTAAGCTCTGAAACAAAACAAACTCTTCACAGTTCAGTGCTCACAAAAGACCGACATTTCTTGTTGAAACAGCTACGACAATGTTGACTCTATTCAATCTTTTTGTTAAATGTTGGTCCGATTATACGGTGGAAATGCTTAGCATTACTTTTCAATTTGCAGGAGCGTTGTAACTCTCTACCACATCCGGCATGCTTTAATGAACGATGAGTAATCGATTGGTTAGTGCTACTGGCTGTTCTGTTTTTCATCTGATCTGGCGAATTATAAAGTATAGATATGTTCCAATGAATGAATAAAGAAATGGCTAAGAAATGAGAGATACATAAACTCAGCAAACATATAAAAGATGGAAAGTTGCTGCTTGACGATTTTTAAAAAAAGATTTGGAGTAAAATAACATTTAATCCATATCCATAGCATAAAGGAAATAATATGTACGTTGTTGACTTGGCTTTTTCCTTTTCATAACGACCACAAATTGGGCATTTTGAAGGAAAAATTTATTTAGGCATTTGTATGTGTGCTGTAAGTAGTGTTATTATTATTAGAATCTTAACTCTGATTGAGTAACCGCAAAGAGGCTCCTTTCGGATCCTTCCTTAATGGGATGTAATGAAGAAAAAGAGCCGGTCGATTTTTTACGTCAGCCGATAATCATCATCAGTTTTTGCCCCACCACAAGACAGCCTACTTCGTCAGATTGACGATTCGCTTAATTATCACAATGCCTTTTCCGACAAAAGAGTAAAAGACTGGACTAATCTTTTACTCCCTATCATTTACATGAAGAATGATTGCTATTTTATCTCACTTTCACGTACTTACTACACATTATAATCCTCTTGCAGGAGCAAACAGGTTTTAATACTTTGAGCATCGGGATGAACGACTGTGTCGATAAAACGCATGTTATTGCTATTTAAAACAAGAAGAAACGTATATTAAAAGAGCTCCATAAAGTAAAATATTAGAATGAAATCATATTTATATTCATATATGAGAAACATACTTTTCAATGTAATTGGTAATGGAAAAGATCTGGACGTAATTTGGTTTTGTACAAATGCTATTATTGTTTGTAACGGCGAGCGTCAATTTTTACGATAGCAGCGCCATATATTGCATGATTTCGAAAGGTTGTCCAAGTAGCCGCTGCAAACCCTTCGCCGTATTGAATTGCTTCAGTAGAGGGTGTAAACACATAGATTCATATGAAGAGATGAGGGCAACTTATACAAACTGAACAACATTCTTTAGTAATACATGCGGCTCTAAACTGTGAAAAGTACATCATACAAAAGGCATCTAGTGAGTAGGAATCAAGTTTCTTATAACTTTGGTATAAAACGGGTGGATGGAACGGTTGTACATCCCGACAAGGATTTTTGTATAGTAAAAAGTGCTGAGTGGAAAATTCAGATGGAGATTACAAATTTTTTTCTTGGGTGGTTAAAAATAAGCAAAGAGGAAAATTGACTGAACGATTAGTAGTAAAATTGGTAACATACATATGTCTGTCAGCGATCAGCGTGCAAATTTGCACACTCAATTTTGCACTATACGAAAGAGTTAAAATATGCACTCCACTAATTATTGATGCAAATTTACATTCTAAAATGGCAAAAAGATGTCATAATTATTGAAACGCACAAAACAACTCCGGGAACTTTATATCAAGCTGGTTGGTTAGAAGTTGGATTAATTTTTTACTAAAATTCATGCATTAAGTTATGCTTTTTATATACTATTCCCACTTTGCCACATGCAAAAACTCAATTGCAAATATGAATTGCTGGAGTGCAATTTTGCACCCCTAAGTATATTACTAAATACCCCAATTCAGAATTTTAGGCAAAGGAAAATATTGGGAATATTTCCCTTTATTAGACTAATTTTAAAGAAAGTGTCATAAATAAGGCGACCAAAAAGCATCCGAAGCATCCTAAAAGCATCTTCAACAATAGACCTATGGTCGCTAGGTCCATAGGTAATTGTTTTAAATTCCTAGGGACGCGCATTTCAAAAATCATGGGCGTACCTAGGAATTTAAAACAATGTATTGTTTCAAATTCTTAGGTACGCCCATGATTTTTGAAATAGGCCTGTCCAAATAAAAAATCCTACGGACGTTGTTTCCGGAACTACTACAGTTATGCTAAAATTACATCTTCCAACCTTGCATTCAACATAAAAAAAGATAGGTTGGGGTGTCTAAGAGCTATCCCGTCAGACCAACCTGATCATTATCCTCGTATTCAGTTATAAAATAAACAAAATTTTGTGCTTGACATTCATATTTCCTCGTAAGTAGTATGACTGTGGCATGGAACTCTTCTGTATACCTACGGAGTTAGTTAATTGAATCAAGCAAATGTCAGATAAATGTTCTTTCTTGATAGCAGCTGAAAAAGATTACAAACGTCGATTGTCTCTTACATTTCAACTATCAATAAATCGAGTTGAATTATAGCTTCTGTGACTTATGTGGTTTGGTTGCATTGAATTGCATAGAAGTTATTCATTTGGTATTTAGTAAGTTGAACGTCAATCGCATGCGCATCCTTCATTCATTAAATGGCAAGTAAAATAATTAATTCTTTATAATTTTAATATGATACTTAACTGGTTGTGATTAACAATACCGTAACGGTTGGAATTTTAACGTTAGAGCTATACTCAAAAGAGATTGGAAACTATAACAATATTACCTTTATTGGGCTCAAAATGCAGAGTTGAATGAACATAAAGCTGCAATGCGTACGTGATTTCGTCAATACATACCTTCAATAACTCGAATGAAACGTGAAATACATACGATATACATATGAAATATAGAGTGCATGCGCGCTTTCCCATGGTTTTGTTTAATAAAAGTACAATTAAGTAAGCATTAATGTTCTTAGCACCTTGTAAAAACTTTATCTTACATAGGATGAAATACGACAGAGACGGACAGCCAAGTAGCTGCAGTTTGTGTTATTCACCTATGAAGTAGCCTAAAAATATCTTCTAGTATGCATAATTATGTGTTAAATCAATTACCATAAAAAAGTACATCTAATAAAAGGTTGTCATTTTCTTTTTTTATGTGGTACTTGTCTAATAAAAGGTACGGAAATACTGTGGTGCTGGTATCTCATTTTCATATGGTGTACGGAGGTAGTTTTTAAGTACACGTTTAAATGGATCACAACAATAAATAAATCAAATAAATCAAATAACAATAAATCCTGCAGTTATTAACTTTAAATTAAACTGTGTTGGAAAGCAAAGTCTTTAATTGCATGTGAGTAAGGGGCATTCTTTCGAGATATTTGTTCTTGTAGCTCATCAATCAACGTGTATGGCTTTTGCTTGATTTCTGACGCCTTTCTTTTTTAGCTCTCTTGCTTTCCTGATGGTCATTGTCAAGCTTTCGCTTTGCATTCCGTACACGATTTTACTTTTTCATATGTGATCATAATATGTTGGTTGGCCGAAGATCGATTGTGACATTACTAATGTCTTTGTAGTCAGGGATATATGGTCCGTGGATCATTTTATATGGATACAAAATATGGTCTGCATGTCTGATCTAGTTATGTTTATCTATGACAAACATATATAATTATGCATGTGCATACATGATAAAAAACTTCTATTCACTTATGCATAATTATGAATAGAATTGATTTGAGAGAGAGCCAGACCTGAAAAATTGAATTGAAAGAAGTCCGTCCAATTCAAGCCCTTAATTGAATGAGAAATGATTTTTCATGTATTAGTGACCATACTGGCCATGTTACATTTTATTTTTGTTCGGGTAGAGATGTGGGAAAAATCCGACACTTCAAATTTCTTATATGAAAAATAACACGAAAAATTAAACTTGAGAAAGAACGCATAAAACTAAATTTAAATTTCTCTATATATTTGGAGTTGAATCAAGGTCTAGTTGCGTCCCAATGCTTCGTCCGTCCGTTTATACCCACATGAAATGCATTAATAGTGCGTTCATCTTAATTGGAGCTCAAGAATAAATCAATGAGAGGATTTCCGCCTAGGTAATCGCTCAAAGAATATGCATACAAATTTTCAGCCAAATCCGTTCATTAACCTGCAAGAAACTACCGTCCCTCTGAATGTTGTCTCATTGCCCTGCTGAAAAAGTCTCAAGTTTCACCCACCTAGGAATCCAATTTGCTTTCATAACTTTCAGAGCTCTTCCACATAAGCATAAGTTATGGTAAATGAACTGCTAGTAAGCAGGCCAAAGACGTAGCTGAAGAAGGCGTTGAGTGATCACCTGGCTCAACTCACGTCAAAGTAACATGTCCATATTTTCAACTTTTAAATTCGCATATTTTCAATGCACCATTAAAATCGGCTTACTGAGAAACGGTAAAATCTCGTTTTCTTCTAGAATTGACCTGTTCTCAAAGCTTTTACAGCATAAGTAAAGTTAATTGAAGTAGAATATTTAGTGAGAACACTTTAGCAAAAATTTCAAGATATACATTGTGTTCTACGTGTTTTAGAGATACATATTGCGTTGGAACGGGATTCGCTAAAGTGTTCTCAGACCCTCAAACAGCACTTAATTGCTGGGCTAGTTAAGAGGGCAATTAACCCCTGTCAAACTTCTTGGGTTGGTTGACACACTACGTTTCACATTTTTATCAACAAAAAAAGGATATCGTGAAATAGCATACTGAGTAAACAAATTAACAAACTGCATTAAATCAGAATCTATCACCTCTCACTAATTCATAAGTCAATTACTTTTTATAAATACGTCGGCAACTTGTGAACCCCCCTTTTTCCTTTGTTGCATTGCCACCAATAAAAAAGGGGCAATGAGATCCTACAGTAGGGTGTGTGACGAAAAAAATATGCAAACGAGATTTTTGTCACTTTGACGTGATTTGAGCCACCTCCAAACCCCCTCCTCCCATGTCCACTAAATCTCCTCCACCACCTCTCTCTCTTAACCCACCTCTGCGATCCTCTCCCAACGTAGTAAACACATAATACCATTCCGGATTCTGCATTTATGCACAAGCTCATCCACACGGATGCTATGCAATTCTTACGTATACGAATACGTTTTAGCCAAATCGATGAGTTTCTGAACTTTCGAGCCTATGACTTTGGAACCGTTTGACCGATTTGGCTGAAAAGTATTCCCAGAGGTCCCCTTGAGTAGTTCTACCTGTGTACCAAATTTCGTCCAAATCGGTCAATGTATGTGACCAGGAGAGTGCGCACAGACAGACGGACAGACAGACAGTTTGAGTAAAACCATTACTTCGCTGAATGCTCTCGCTTCAGCTACGTAATCAAAATTGGGCGTGTTATATGGTTTTCATATATGCAGCGAATCTTCTCCAATACTGTTTTTTTCCACAAAATGACCCATTTTCATAAACTCTCATGCAATGACATAATTTTGGGTTTATGTGTCACGTAAATGCTTCATATGTGCATCAGCTTGTAAAAAATACATTGTTTGCAAAAAGTCGGATTTTGAAAAAAAACGGTAACGGTAATTTTTCGAGAATAACAACCCATTGTGAAATATGCTTTTGCACACGTTCATTACTCACTAAAATGAGCATATGAAAAAAATTTGAGCCAAATCGAAGGGTTACCACTGCCGTAGTTCCCTCGTAAGATAATACATTTTTGTTGAATATGTTGTAAATATGAGTCAATGGGGCCGTTTTATGTATATTATAAATTCTACTGAGATATGGATACTCTTCTTCAGTGGAGTTTCATACACTATTGGACGTACTCAAAGGCCTTGGCGTTTCAACATTGAGTATGCACGTATATTTTTTTCTTATTGAAAATTTAATCACGTTTAGAACACAAGTAGCTCTTTTATCATCAACCGTATCCATATGAACAAAAGATATTGATTGCTAAAGGCACCCCCAGTGAATGTTGCGGGATTCATGTCAACAACAGCAGCAATTCACTCTAGCAGAGATTACGATAATCGCTGCCATCACATTTAGGGTAATTTCATGCTTCATTTCCTTAGGGAGCTGTATTTATAGATAAATGGAGTCTGCTGAAGTGTGAAGGGGTGGTGCAGCATGAATTGAGTTGGCTATTCAACAACGTTTGAAATTTGTAACGATATCATCAAAAGCATATTCCCGGAATGCACAGTTTGAGCTGCATGATAAATTGTGATACTTTTTCACGTTTGATAAGCGTACATTTCTAGTTCACACAGTTTGTATTTTTTTCAAAGCATAACCTTTGTATTTAACCGGGTACGTGACTTGGTTTTTTGAACTCTTATATGGGTGCATTTATCATTTAACTTGGATTTGAAATGTTATTACTTAAATTACGCATTCATCATAATGGAATAAATATGTATGACGAATATAGAAGTGAAAGCTCCAGTTTTTGTACTTTAATTCAGTGTTAGATAAATGAGGAAGAGTATTCTACTTGGTTAAGACGCAGGGAATTCATTTTACAATGCGAAAGCTCATTTAGCTCTGAACTATGTTCAAAGTGTCTGCACGTACTTGAGCTAATACTAAAATAGTAAAAACATGGAAGTATGCGCCTGCTTGCAGTCCTTCGACAAAACCTCAAACAAGTGTACGCTTTTGCAAATTGTGTATATGTTAGTTTTTATTTGCTTCATATGAAAACGAGAGAGATGCATGATAGTAAAACAAATCACAGAATAAGTTCTGTTGATATAAATTTATAAATGAAATCCCAACTTAATATTTATTTAGACTGAATAAACATTATTTGATTGAGTGACGGAAGGCTAGGTGATAAATTGAAACAATCTTCATGTTTTACACCGAATATTTAGTACACGGAACTTAATATTTCATTATTAATCGCAAAAAAGTCAACTGAGATAAGCGGAATTATGAAAAAGCATGAAATAAAGAGATGTGCCAAGAGAATTAACTTTCAATGCAAACTCTGAACATTTTACGCTTTTTGTTGTAAACCTCAACAATGTTTACAAAAGGAAACTTGAGCTTTTAAGTCGAAAATCCATCTGTTCCACTACCTACATGAAATACATCTGGCTCATCCTTTGCTTGTTTACGTTAAAGAAATTTTATTCACAGACAGTAGGAGCAGTGGTATAAAGAAATCAGGGTAACGCTCAGCAGTCAAGCTGTGTGTAAGAACTTAATAGTTTTTTTTTGTCGGGAGGCACTTGTCAAATAGGAAGTATGTGTATCATTCATTACACTCACTAACTACATTTACAGCCTAAGTTTATCTCAACCGGAATAATACGAGGCAATGAAATGAGACTGGGCTCAGAAGTAGAAGTGTGTGCTTTTCCAATCCGCATTCCACATTAGCTCTGGTTTTTACTCTTTTCTGTGGAACTATTGATTTTACAAGCAACTGATCACATGCATTGTACTGTGAGTATATGTGGTTCAGTTTAACTTGTACTGCCAACTACTGAAGGACAATGAAAACTGAATACTAACCCCAAGAATAACCTTTATCAAGAAATGGATATTAAATTGTACAAACTGACAATTGCTTACTAAAAAGTATGTTAATTCCGTTTTGAAATATTTACGCGATAACATTAAGAAAATCCATTGACTTTCGTTATTTTTGTCGTCATTACAACTCCAGAGAGAAAGAATTTGAAAAACTACTTTGGATTTTCTTGGTAGCTTGTGCCTATCTGGGTTTTAAATTTGCCAGATAAAACGTAGAATAGTTTACTTTCATAGATTCCTAAGCAATAATAATTTTACAACACACTTTTACGTTTTTAGTCGACACCATCCCACAATACATTTTTAGGAAAAATATGTATTACGCATGCATGAACCCGAAACCCAACCTCCAGCAGAGAATTAATATATGGGTTTGATTGCACTAACTTTTCCGTAGATTAATAAATTTGTGTTTGGTGAAGCAATATACACACGCGTGTGATACTGATATTGTTGCAGTTAAATGTTAGACATGTACAAAAACCTGCCGTCTGTTTGTGTCTGTATGCTGATGCCCATTAACGAAATTACACGACCTGGTATTATAACATAATAGTAATCAATACCATAAACTAATGTTCCCCGTAGCCAACCTGTCTTCCGACATTCACTTCACTCCGTGTGAAATCTCTGCTTACAAGTACGTTGGAGTGAATAAGTCCTTCACCTCACTTTCAATGGTGTGAAAATTATTTCCTTAACGCGTTACCCGAAGTTTTGTTGTGAGATAATAGGGAGCCAGCCGTTTTCTCCAAAAGGGGCACGTGCTGTGATATGAATGTGAAGGGTGCCGTGGGAGGCACTACCAGTCATTACAGAAGTCCTGTATCATTATGAGCATGAATTCATTTTTATCTGTTGATTACATGAGGTAAGTTAAAGTGGTACAACACTTTCAGTACATTTACTTAATTAAAACCGCAGCAAATTTTATGTAATAAAATCTCCATTGGCCAAATGCATACATACTCTTCCGTTGTGAGTGCAAATGGGTTGCTCACTCTGCAGCAGTCAAAAGCAATTTTAGCTGTTATGTTGTGTTCAATCTAAACCTTGAAAAACACAATGGTACGAGAACGAATTTGTAGCATACGCTCATGAAAGTAAAACTCATTGCAATGAGTACTTCATACTTAGGTAAAAAAAAATACTTTGATTCAACAAAATTTAATCAATGGCTACGCATCCTAAATACCGAATTTGTTGATATAGGATTACGAATTTTTTGGTATGGTGTAAAAATAAACGACTAATCCAAAAGGTCTAATCCCCATTTAGTTTTTTATTCTTTAATTTAATTCAGCATATTTTGAATACATACTTGTTTACAATTTATTTTTCTACACAACACAAGTTTAGAAACGTAAAAAATTTCCAAACTTCAAATTGATTTTAACGCCAATTGTGCAAGCTTACATAACATATGACGTACTGAAGTTTTATATCCTTATTACAAAAAGAGGGTGAAGCGCTGTAATTCAGGAAGCTGTAGTAAAAATCGATGACTTTCCTCAAGACGGTGGACTTCAATAACTTTTCATTGCACGTAGATCGATGATGATGACGAGGTGTGTGGGCTCACTCTGTAGCTTGCACTATGTACTTGTGGCTAGATGGTGATGACTGGGTGCTCAGCGGCTGGTTGGCCAACAGTGATATGCGTACAGGGTGTTGAAAAGAAGGTTAGTTGGGTTTAAATAAGGCTTTATTTCATCCCGATTGTAAACAACCTACAAAAAAGGTTAAACAACATTTGAGACTTAATGCGTCTTCTCAAAACAAACATACTCTTTTCATTTGGCCCACCAACGAGATTCCTATTTAGCTGTTGTGATGATGCTGAACAAAATTTCTGACTTGTGGCTAAATATAAGCTAACTCCTAAAATCTAAACAACGATACCGACCATCATTGTGTATGCACTGAGAATATTGCTTTACAAATCACTTTCTTTTTATTGATGCTTGATGATGGATATGTAAAACTGCCTGTCGTTCAACTCTCTATAAATTGCTGCTTTTTCTTCTTTTACCCCCCGAATTATTGCATTACATTTACATCTACAGCATGAACACTCTAAAACTTTTCTGGACAACATGTCTGAGCTAGTAATAACGTTACCATACAATACTTGCTATGAATGCCTCTCCATCATACTAAAAATGTTTTCAACATGCAAAAATAAATGACCATGTAAATATACCTTATCGTCTTTCATCAAAATTTTCACGGCAACTTTCCGTGGCTGAGGAACGTGACAGGGAGAACTGATGTCTTGCTGAAATTTCCTTTTTGTTTTGTACCTCCGATTCTGGAACCATATCTTCACCTACGGATTATATCAATGCAAAAAGTATAGTTAGATTTTATTACAAGTATATTAATTAAAAATGAAAATAATAGATTATTTCATAATTATACTCAAGGAATTGGAGCAATTTAATATTATTCGAATTCATCCTAAAGAATCTCAAATCTCTCTTATTAAATACACATAATTAAACTGAATGCACTTTATTTTGAATACATACTTTATAATGAAAACAGGATTGAAAATATCTACATATTGTCAACTGATCAACCAAGTGGCTAGTCAGGTGGGATTTGTAGAAAAGAGCGTAACAGCCATAGATCGATTATTCTGTACTTATATTGACTGGTATGAGCTACACGCTTAGTTATATAATAGTTGGACGGATTTATAGGTAGCGGTCTCTAAAGTTACTAACAAATTTTACTGAACGCTTCATCATTCATAAAAAATATTACGATGGAACTTGAACGCTGCGCGTGGTTCTACTTTACTTGTTTTCTTATGAGGATATAAAATCATCCCCTTCGTTTATTACACATAGCTCATACGGTATCTGAACTCATTTTGTCTTGACTGTTAAAGTCATAAATGGGAGCACCATTCTAAACTCATCATGATACGTATGTGAGTAACAAGAAAGAATGAAGAGTACAATTTGACAGACAGACGGGAATAGAAAGTGTTAAAGAAATTGAGAACGAAATCATTCATGAAATCCCCATCAATATTTACGAAAGGAAATATGAGCTTTTAAATCCAAAATCCATCTGTTCAATTACATACATGAAATCCATCTGGCTTATCCTTTGCTTATTTACTTTGAGGCATTTTATTAACAGACAGACAAAGGGGGCTCTAACGAGAGTGAGCTGCGGAAAGAACCTAAAAATCTCGTTTCAGCACTTTGTTAAAAAGGGCAGTCGAGTAAAGAAGTGATTTCTGCACTTGCTTCATTTTTACAAGCTGAAAGTCAAGTTACAAAGTAAAGATAATGGTGGAAAGAAGATGCGACTCCCTCTCCGCCCTCCGACTGTGTACGCTCTTTCAATCAACGTCATATATCACTTTTCACCATGATAATAATAATAAAAAGAGGAAACAAGACGTTTTAACTTACTTGTGTTTCTGTAAGTTTGAGAGCTTGAGCGAGTTCGGCTCTTTCCGGCCCAGACAAATATCTTTGATGTCCAAATCTTCGCTCCAGTTCGTAAACCTTTAATTTCAAGTTCATAACAGAATATTTATAATTAGACTGAGAGGCTGAGTTGTGGTCTTGTATGCACAGAAAATACATAATCTGTGTGCCTTGTATATTTAGAGATGAGAATACTTCTCAGAGTAAGAATGGAATGCGTCTCATTTTCGAATATGTCATTTCGATTTCACACAAATACTTTGATAAATTTATTTTGAGTCTACGAATTCGTATGTTAACTATTTTACCTGAGCGTGAGAGAATGCAGCTCGAGATCGTTTCTTCCTCGGTTTCATTTCACCGTTGCTTTCTAAATAAACAATTAAAGCTTTTAACTCTTTCATATTGTGCATTGACAGCACGGATAAATACAGAGGTGAGACAGGGGAATTTGAAACTTGGTGACACCCTATTTGCTATGACCACAAAACTGTCAAACATTTTGTGCAGCATATTTGACATAATGGTCTCATAAACCCTGATTTTGTCAAACCATTGTCATGTGTGAACTCAACTCCAAATTAGTTTGTCTTTCACTTTGCCGAGATTTTGCTCAAACTAGCCTACGCAAGCCATCAGGCTCCAAAAGTCAACTCACCAATTCAAGTATAAAAAATGATGAAAATGATTGAGAGCAGATGTACAAATAATGGTATCTTACCAACTTCTTTAATATGATGGCATTAAAGAATCTGATGAGTTCATAGTTTGTTTAAAGTTAGACCTTACCATTAAAAATCAGTTTGATATTTAAAAGATATATTCAGAGACAACAACAACTCACGATCAGTTGACTGAAAGTTTAATTTCAAAATTGGAATACTTGTATGTTGTTGTAATTTTGATGCAATCATTCATTTTAGATACAACAATTCTTATCTGCCAGCAAATTATGTATTAAAACATTGCAAGCTAATAAAGATATTAGCATTTTCGGTACATTTTACTCGAATTTGAATCCTTACAATGTCTATGGTTATTCCAGAGTAGTAAGTTTACTTGAACCATATTTTCTTATAACCTTCCATAATATTATATCTGAAAACCAACCCCAAATAAAGGTAGACCGAAGTCAATTCTTCTTTGAAGTTATGCCGATACATGAACCACTATCTTGACTCTGAGCTTTAAAAGATGTTGAAAGTTATTAATCTGGATTAATATTTCATTAAATAACATTGAAATATAATATTATTTTGCTAATCGTTAGTGAAGGGCGTAGAGCTGATCGTGAGTCAAGTGTCAGTGGGGGAAAGTATTGTTCTAATTTGGAAAAAGCACTTTACCTTTTAAATGACTCTTCATCCTCATGTCCAATGCCTCACTGTCCCATTCAAAGTGACGGTGTGCTCTACTTAAACTTGGCGTCGAAATTAAATTTGTTTCACTGTACTCTGCAGGATCTTCGCAGTTACTGCTGGAAGTTGACAAAAGTGCCCCCCAGACACCGTCAAACTGCTTGTTACTTAAAATGCTTTGAATAGAAAATGCAGTTGTGGGTGCTTCGTCGGATTTGTTGCCAGACATTGTCAATTGTTATCATTAAATTCTGCAAAAAGTGTTTTCACTTGTCTCTTATTATAATACTAGACTGAAAGCACAAACATACTAACTGGATGTTTTCCAACTGGTTTGAAATAAAACTTTTGGCTATTCATCGAAGTGCAACTACCTTTGCAGGAAAGTATTCATAACTTAATGGTTTTATTCAGACACAAAGATTGCTACTACACTACTTATGAGACCTCCATTGTTAAAAATAATTGTGATGATGTTCACATAAATTTTTTTAACGCTATTTCACTTGAGGTCATAAAGATCTTAATAATTTGTTACGATTATGTGCACATTAACAGAATGTTTCCAATAAATTGACGGCTTATTTTCTTTATATCCCACAAATTGGAATATAATTTCGTTTAAGATAGTCAAAAATAATTTTAATGATCCGGATTATCCTGTAGTTAGCGGTTGTCACGGGTAATGATTAAAGCATTTTAAACTCACTTAATAAACTTTCCACAGTCTAGCTCATTTGTTGAAAGGAAAAATTTATGAGGAATTGAGAAAAAGGGAGAGCATGTTGTATGAAAGTGAAGTGAAACACAATTACTTAACATGATCGTTTTGTGTTCCAATTTATTCAATTCCTTATTTCTCTATTTTGTTCTTAATAACAGCATCATAGCTTTATTGCTTTCACATAAAAGGTTTCTTTTCCTACTCTTGTAATAGGCACGTTATCATCACTACATCGAATAGAATCATCACTTTTTTCTCGCTTTCTTACGAGTAGATGTGTGCAATGCCAAGTAGGCGGAGGGTGTGGGAGTGGTGTTGATGAGTACTTAGCCAATGACCGAGGACTACGGCCAAGAAATTAATTCTTTGCTTCTTGTAGATCCCCAGAGATACCCCACTTGCACAAACTTACTTATAGCTTTACATAAAGTGTACGCTTTTGATGTATCAGTATATATGTATTTTCTATATTTGTATTGCATGACAGAGGGGAGCAAGCCACAGAAACTTGACGACAAGTGCTCCTCACTATTAGATACGCTATGGGTTGTATAATACATATAAATGTATCGGGTGTGGTACATGTTCATATCAAACCAAACACGTAGTAAACGGAAGCACATACAAATTAGATCGATTCAAGTAGTTGGTGTGTGAATTTATTGGCGTCTGTTTGATCTTGTCTTAACTATGTGTGAGTGACTATTACATACGTATTGAGAATCGGAGAAGAGTATATAGGAATAGTATGTGTATGGTTGCATTTTTGCAGCATAAATTTTTAGCTGAAAAGCGAAAACATAATCATCCGCATTTTTTACTCTTTCATTGAAAACGTCAAGTAAAAATGCTTTAGCTTCTAACAACGATGTACTATCTAAACATAAATTTTCGATTTGAAATGTTTCACAGGAATAAAAACGAACAATTTTCCTATTTTAAATATTTTGTATATGTTTTGAATATTCAGAATGGAAACAATAAATAATAATCCCGTGTCTGAACTACGAAAATGACAATGACAGTTGTTCAAACTGAAACCATAGCTCATTTAGCTGATAGCTGATATATTACGAAAAATTAAAATCAACCACTTAATTACCAACAACTATTGTGATTTTTATTAGTTCAGTATCATTTCTCCTCAAAGTGTAAAAGCAGTAAATGTTTCAATGCATTATGTAGTTGTAGTACAGTAACAATACATTAATCATGTATTGCTATTCATTCTTCCTTATCGATTGTTGCATTCTGATGAATCAAGTATGTTGTTTGCTTTAAAAATATTTTTGTTACATTCCTAGTTTGACATTCTTCAAAAGTGTCCAACTTTATGCAACACATTTAATTTATAATACAATTTTTAATGAATTGATTATTGGTTTGTGGATGGACAGTTCAGTCCAAGCAATTTCCGACAAAAATGTCCATGATTTCTGATGCGGCGATTTAGTTTTTTCCCTATCTGAGGCTTTCCCAAGGCGACTGGCAATGACATGCATTCCCTAGGACATAATATGGCATTGAGGGTAACTACTTGTAACGGTTTCTAATAATTAAATCCCACACAGGTAGGTAAAGGTGAAACGATAAATAGTGATAACGGGCAGTGTGATAGACTGTGGTCTTGACTAATAACGTGCCTTGCCTCGTTTTTTATGGACTACTACCTTAGCCATCACGTAACAGAGATGTCAATTATCTTTTAACATACTCATATGCATGCGTGATATCGATAAAATTTGATGTTATCATATCCGAAACTATTTATTGCATTAATGTACTGTCCAGCACATGCCATCGTGCAGTTGGCGACGGCGGCGCAGATATTAACTGCTGTATGTACAATACATCACTTGGAGAAATTCCTTATGCCATTCTACTCCCACGCACGGCTAATTTCTGCGTCGTCATCTCCGACTACACAATAGCATGAGCTAGACAGTAGTAATGTATGTTATTAATATTATAATTAGTGGATCGCAAGATTCGCAAGCATTTGTTCTAGCTGTTTGTTTAATTTGAACATGTTTACATTTTATCAGCAGTTTTTTATTTACACTTCCGCCTCAGCCAGCTAATATTCATCATTGATTATATGTGTTGCAAAAAAAGTTAATTTGGTTGTAGATACGGATTCAATGACTGTGGCTGAGCTGCCAGCATAGTGAAACCTGCCTGATTATCTCCTTCAGCACATCTTAACAAATGCTGAGGTCTAGTTTGGTCATGTATTGATATTTCATTTGGTTTCTGACATGCCAACGACATGTTCATGTAATTTTCCGGAAGCCTTGTTTCACTAACGAGTGTATTATGGTGGGGAATCTCAAGCTGCTCGTAGCTGCTTCCTTTCAATACTGCGTTGCAGATATCTGTAGATGGAGAACCAATGCTCAGTGTATTCACACAACTCATCGATAATTGTGAGGCAATAGGATTATGTTGAGAAGCTGAACTTGCTGAGGAATGAGTTGGTGTTGTCCCACTAGAAATTGCATGCAAGTAAAAATTCCTATCATTATGACTATGATGCTGTTCTGTATGATGAGGAAGTTTACTACATATCTCGGGCAAGCAGGAGGATGTCGAAGAAACCGCAGATGAGGAACCCTTCTTGGACTTGTAGCGGCGATTCTGGAACCATATCTTGACTTGATTTGGAGTTAGTTTCAGGGTACGTGCAAGTGAATCGCGTTCGTTTGCTGAGAGGTAGCGCTGTAGTTTAAACCGTCTTTCTAGTTCCAAGACTTGAGCCTGAAAATAAGTACATGAGAAACTGTATTGTATTTTTACCAGTGTTCAATAAGCCCCAATATTTGGGTTTCAGCTCATATATATGCGTTACGTAATGCTCAGTATAGCATCCCAAATGGCTTATAAACAAGTTTCAACCAAAACTCGATAACGGGGGTCTGATCCACAATGCTACTAAAGCAACCTTTCTAAAATGAAAATGCCTTTCTACCCTCTCTTTCATCTGCTAAATGAACCGACCGTTGCTTCTATTTTGTCAACATTGCAGTACTCAATGTTTTCGGTAGGCGGCATTCTACCTCCACTATACGGTTTTCGGACGCGTTGATTTCATTGCCGTTTGTTTGGCACAAATATATTTTAAGCAAGTGTTATGAATGAAATTTAATTTTGAGTCCATTGTGTACTAAAAACGTACATTTGACGTGCATATTTTCGGTGCAAATACATGGATTACTATTTTGTGTCAGTCGACATTTTGACTTACCACTGAATTCATAGCTGGAAAATTTACTTGCATAAAAATTTAACCTAATTACTCTGAAAAATTTGTTAAGCTGCCTTTCTTCTGCAAAATGGTGAAATTTGAGAAACTAACTGCATCAAGAATTACAACATCAATATTTCCATTTTTGGAACCGTGCTCTAAAAAACTGATTGGGTAGACGTGTATGCGTATTGAAATTTTCAACTAGTATTGCGATTAACATGAGAAAAATTCCTAATTGGCACTTCTCTTTGGTGATTGAATCTGACTAATGGATTTTCAAGAGTGGCCTCATGCCGTAGTGACACCATATCCAATTCGACTATTTGTTATGTGGAAAGCTATACAAAGGAATTTAATGACTTTATCATTTACTTACACACATATAATTATTCATAGCTGTAGTCGTACCTGAGAAAACAAAACTCTTGGTTTTCTTTTGATCTTGCTGGTTGAGTGGGATGATACACTGTCCTTATTGCCTTTTAAATGGTTGCTAACGTTGTTCCCACTAGAATTTAGACTACTCCCTGGAAAAGCGTAAGTGCTTGCACCGGAGACTGTGTCAACTTTTCTTTGATGCTCATTTTGGAACTCGGAGTCCTGTTGAACAAGCCGACAAGTGGCTCTTGTACCCTCATTATGGTAACGAAAGGACGAGCGATAAAAGTGTGTCTCCTTGTTTTTCAGCTCCCCAGACCCGATGTCACGACCAATACCAGGAGCGGACTTAATTAGAAATATGTAAAATGGGATAAGAAAAATAGGAAAGGGTGTATCATGCATAATAAAAAAAATTTAGACTGATGTTAGCAATCAGTCTAAGAATTAATCTCTTATTTTAAGTAAATTATAAAACATCAAATTGCTAGCTTCTTCAACCCCTTCATTACTCTTTTGGTATCTGATGGTAGAACCAACGAAGTTGGACCTAAGAAAAATAATTACTAGTAAACATATGCTCAAATAAAGTAAATTCCAGAAGCAACACTATAAAGTCATTACTAACAACTTGCATTGTCCTGACCTAAGAAGAGTAGCAAAAACATTTTATACCCTATCATCATCCAAAGCTGATAATTATTACTACTGTCAGTTTTTGCGAGACCTTTGAGCAAAAAGAGAAATCACATCATCTGCTTCCAAATCGTTAAGAATCCACAAGTTGCAGTATGCTCAGCGTATGTACTAGGGTTTTAGCATGTGTTCTGCATCCAAGAAATACATACCTTGACATATTACATTGTCTTGCGATTAATGGAGTTCAATCAAGTTTGACTTGCATGCTCTCCTCTCTGACTCTTTTTTGGATTGGGGGCTTAACAAGACATATGTTCAGCCACAACAAGTGAGTAAAAAAAGATGAATGATAATGTTTATATTTGTACGTTACAAGCTACGTGAATCTCACGCGAATGAATGAATCTATTAAAAAAATTCTCTTTTGCTTCTTATTTCAAGTCTGTTGCTACTATTTTGCATAATACTGAGCTGCTCTTTCTAAAAAAATGTTGTTGAATTCACCAGTAATTAAAATGTGCAGGTGTATGCAGCAAACGTTAAAAATTGCCTAATGATAATAAGATGTTAAGGCAAGGTATTACCTTGAACGCGGCAGGTCCACCAGATTCTTGATTGAATGGCGAACAAAGAGATGTCAAATGTGCAACATGGGGAGAAGTGATTATTGACGGACTGAAGGAATGAGTCTGGGATGTTACCAAGCCTGGTAAGCACCTTCAAATTATATTCAAATATGTAAATTCATTACACTTATTTTAATTATTTCAGCGGATCCTACTGCATGAAAGAAACACTTAGTGTTAATTAAAGGGTTTGAAGTATCGAAAGGAATCAATCCCACTCATGATAATTCAACACTAAAATTTCATCCACATATGTTTTGAATACAGAACATATGTTGCTCAACTCAAAACGATTGGATATGCATATTCATAAAAAAATATAATGTATACCCGTAAAAATCTGGGTTAGGACGATACTCGGAAGTTGAAAATGTGGGTAGTAAATTATTTTGATTTGCAGTCACACTCGTTCCAGGTAAAAATGCACGCTCATGTCGAACAAAACTTGACTCGTAGTTAGTTCCATTGTAATTTTGAAGTGCATCGTTAGACCAGATTTGATCTAAAGTATTCATTGAATCCAAATTTAGGCAGTAAATTCCTTGCAATTCTTCAAGAGATTTTGATTTCCCTGACGTTGATGCAGGTATCATTTATATAGTGTCGTGAACATTCACATGGTTAAAATCCTTTCCAATGTTCTTTTGTTGAAGAAACTATGTTGATAACGACAGGAAATAACCAATCACTACACAAGAAAATATTTAAACTATTGACTGTTTAAAGTTTGATATAACTCATTAGGACAACATCCGAATTTTTATTGGCGAATATAACAGAAACAATGAAAATTCTGCTTAAGGAAACGGAATTTCACTAAATTCGTGTTACAAGTTGGCTTAAAAACAGCGAACCATTACATTTGTAGAGATAAAACGCAGTAGCTTAAATTTAGCGTAAATTGCTGCGAATTAACTGAATGAAGGTGTTTTCTGTGATGCCAACAATGAAATTTATCCTGCCTCATGTAAAGATCCAGCATCCAGGGAGTCCAGTGTATCGTTCGCTGATATTTTTTGGAATGTTTTGTTGATGAGGGCAAAAGCTCATGTTTCTTCATTTTTTGTAATTTTTGGTACATGTTGTTTGTGCATACGTTAAATTAAGCATATTGCCTTTTTTAATCTCTCAATATTATAGAAATATACAATTCCATCTTCGAGCAGACATCAGAGCAGTCAGTTGGAGCCAAAAAATTGTGTACATTTTTTATGCAATAATCTCCCATGGACATTTGGTTGAAGGTTCAGCATGTCTGCAGTAGGTTTGTTTATTGTCGTATCAGTATCTAGAATTGTGCTTGCATTACGCTACATTCACTAAAACATGTTGGACAAAAAGTGAAAACAAACAGAAACAGCAAATTACCAAAAATATGAACTTATTAAGTATGTAAAATACAAGGAAACATGCTAATTATCAATGGACTGGAAGCAAAGCCGTGCTAACGGACTATCGAGAAGATGACTGCAAGAACTTTTGTACATCTGGTGAATCACAAGAAAAAACATTTATCATTCATTATATTCGTGTTTGCATGTGGAATAAGATCAAACAATTCAGTCACACCGAGAATGACTTGAGCCATTGCAATACAAGTTTTGATAAAAATTTTGCTTTAGCAAATAAAGCAAATGTGTAATTAAAAATTCATACTTTTAATTCCAAATAATTAGTTAATAAACTGAATGAAAAATATGAAGCCACACGGAACTAAGCTGGCAACTTGTTTTTAGGGCAACAACAACCCTTGTCGCGGCACGAACAATCCTAATTCTCCATGATAGAGTGCATGGGTGCATTTATATCGGCATTACGTAATGCACCTGTTTCGCTTCATTCACTTTTTCCTCAGTCTATCTCATCGGTCTTTCTTAAAGCTGAGATATGATGGACACATATGGGGTTTAGTTGTTGCAAGCATGCCATCAATGAGTCTGTTCTTCTTGAGATGAAACAGAAACTGGTAATTAGGATAAGCCACCGCATCACCATCATAATATTAAGGCGTAACGTTTAGCCATTAGCTCGTCTCGTGCAGAGATCACTCTACTCTTCGAAAATATGAAGACATTATAGTGGGCATGAATGGTGATGATGGTGGTGCAATGTGCCTATTTGATGATATTATGAAGATGTAATGTACCTTTTTTTCCATGATGCGAGATGAACCTGCAATCGATCTTCATTTGTATATGTGAAGCAGAGTTTTGACGGAATGTGTGGCTTTTATAGTGTTGCATGGTTGTTACCCAGCTAGAATATGGGCTTGCTTATATTTAGCCTCAGCAAAGGAATTAATTTGTTATGCTGGCAGCAATTTAGCTCTACACTATTAAATAATAAACAACTTCATTAAGATTTTGACATCTCTAAGTCGGCCCAAGAACTTCAGAAATGTAGCTGTGCGTCAACAATGCAGCAATTAGAAGAGAATTTAAAAACAAAATAAAACCATGATGAAATTGTGAGACGAACTAAAAACCCGTTATTTCATTGAGATAAAAAGAGAATTAAATATTCAATTGTTGATCAAGCAATAATAAGCATTCTTTTAATCTTTTTCTTTACACTGTATTGCTGGTGAATGAGCACACGATGACTCAATGCACGTAAGGTACTATACATTTCTTGAAATATAAGCTGGAAATACTAGTATGATGTATGCTCAAAGACAATTTCTTGTAACATTTGGATGAGTACGTGTCATGAAACTGCGTGTGTGGGTTATAAATTCACAAAGCCAAAAAGTTTGGTGGGAATACTTTAGCGCGACTACAGCCAAAGTAACCTCATTGCCAAAGTTATTAAATTTCTTATATAGTTATAATTATTACAATGATGATCAGTGTTTTAAATTTTAAAACGTTTATTGAATCAAAACTGTTGCACATCGTAATCATAATTGCTGAAAAGTCATTACAGTCATCAGCTAGTAATCATATGTATGTATTTCCTGCAACGACTTGCATTTTGTTTCATATAATTTGATCAAACCTTAAAAAAGTTAAGCTCAGCATATAATGATGAAATGCAAGTCAGCATTCGAAATTCAAAAAAATCTCAATCCCACGCTTATTTATACTGATGGATTTTTAAGTCCAAATGTAAAATCCTCATTAAACGTCTCTGTGTGGATTGCATTAATTAGAGAGCATATGGCTGCTAATCTAATAGCATTTTACTACCCCGACATCACACTGCCATGGTATGAAGCTGCCAGAATCAATTAAGTTGGCCGAATGAGCTCTATCCTATTCACTAATGATTATTGAACAGTGGTAATCCATCCACCCGCACCCTTATCAAGCACACACATTCTGAAAAAGGCAAAGGGTATGAATGTTTGTTATTGTAATCTCCTCGTTATGTTCTACAACGTATATTCCCTTCAAATCTTTTTTTGCCTTCCAATATCTATCGTTCCTTCTTTCCATCTCCACAGCAAAGCATCATTAGAAAGTATGTATGTTGGGTTCTTTGAGAGCCAAGCGTATCTTGATGTTAGTTTGTGACTGCTGAGATTTTGGTATGATGATCCGAGCTTGTTGCACAACACAAAGCAAACGCAGTGTTATGTAACCGTACCTCGCTGGAATAACAGTATGCTGCAACGGAGCTTAGTAAGGAAGGAAGGATTTGTGTCACACTTGTGTGCATTTTTCGGTGCTTAATTGACCGGGAAAAGCAGATTAAAGACTCATCGCTCCATTAAGACTTTGCTACTGGTAAGGGTTACAATTGTGCTTCTCCCCCTAATGGTTTTTCTCTCATATTATTATGGCTTTAGTATTACTATCACCAATTCATCATTATCGTTTTTATCTCACGTGCTGTGAAGCCGCATGGAAAAAAAGTGCCCATTTTCAACTTTCATAAATACATGGAATGCTAGGGCGTCGTGTTACTTTCTTATCTATGTGTATATCTTGTTACTGCATCTTCATCAATAGTAATAATAATATTATATCTACAAAAAGTTCATTATTGCGTCAAATCAAATCAATAGTAGGGATGACGTCTTTGAACGTTCTCAGTAGTGTAACAGTTAAAACTTGGCATTTAATGTGTTATATCATCTATATTTGGAATTTTGTGTGTAAGTAATACGTCAATAATATTAGAATAAAAAAATTTAATCTTGACTACACAAAAGAAGATAAAGGAAATTTAACAATAATGAAGAATTCAATATTGTATAAATAGGTAGATCGCAGCACAGTATTTTTTCAAATCGTTTGATTTATGGATTTATGAGCATTGTCATTAAGTATAATTCATTCTATTGTCGTTAAGTGAAGTATACATATACATTGGCGTTATTTAAGGTATAAACTGATAAAGTTCAAGTACACCACTTCGTTGGCTATCACTTATGCTTATAAATGTTAGAGTACGTAGTAGAAAGCCATTTATAAGACACGAGCCTTATTGTAAGTCCCAGTCAAAATATAGCAATCAGTTGCTTATGTAAATAAGAATGTTATTGGAAGTATTTATGAGTTCTTGAGAATCAAATCAAGGCAACCTTTCTTTGATCGTATTGTCATTACCAGACGGCTTTTTTTAGAGTACTCAATTCAAAACAGCTTTTCCCATAATAGCATTTTATTGTGTAGGAAAGAACATCTAAAATTTCAAGCTCCAAATGTATTCCACTGTAATATATTCATCGTAACTCCATCACCAGACAAAGCACACAAAGGGTTCTAGAGAGAAAAAGCAGGGAAAAATAGAAAATTAAGAGCGATAATAGAATAAGCCACTTTTTTTCGTTTTCGTTGAAAGAATCCCAATTTACATCATGTGTCCCCAGTGATTCTCCCTCTATTGGAATGTTCAAAGCTCCAGTAATGAAATTACTACTGGTGAATCTAGCAAAAACCTTTTTTTTCTTCTAACATTTACTTATACGTTGATGAGATTCAAATGAGACAAAAAATAGAAACATTTTTTATACAAAGTAGGAAACGGAAAGGGGAATTGAGATAGTTACAATTACATCATTGCATTGCTAACGAAAAATAAAATATGGCAAGTGTCTTTTGGCTAATACCAAACAGTCAACGGAATGAATGCCACAAAAAAAGTAAATCAGACTTACGTTAGTTTAAAGTAGAAACTGTAGTGAAGGATGATATTAGAGAGCGTGAGATTACAATGTATTTTTTTTATCTAGGGAAATGAATGAGCAAATAAAGGTGGCGAATGGCTTTGTCAACCAGGAAGAAAGGCGATGGAAGCATCCATATCAACGATAATATTGAATTTGTTTTATTGTAGTTTGAAAAAAATGATATTGTTAAAGTTTGCTTACAACCAAAAGCCTAAAACTCAACGGGAAGGAGAGAGCCGCCCGTGAAAGTAAGTATAAAAATGTTTTAGTTGTATATGTACTTATGGAAGCATTCCGAAAAGTACTCTCATCTCTCACTCTCTCACTCAACTCCTTTCATGGAAAGCGGGTGGAGAGGAGAGAAAGAAATTGAAATCTGCATAAAATTTATGGTGTCTCAAAGGTAAAAATGGTAATAAAATGAAGGGAGACTAAATCCTTTGAGTAAATTGAATTGCAGAGAAACGACTTCAATTTAAAAATGTCGGCACTAGAAGGAGTGGTGAAGGAATAAAAAACTTTTTTTCCAAAAGACTTACTTTCTCTCTATCTCTCTCCGTCGGCCTCTTACAGGCATTGGTACGTAAGTATGGAAGCACGCTGTTTTTCTCATTCTCTATTTTTATAAGATTTACATCATTAAACCACCTCCTCTATTATATTATGTGTGAGGTGTGATCACATACCAACATGCAAGCATGCAAAGATCAGTAAAAAAGTAATATCGTACATTACCAACCTCGTTTGGTAACTACACACAGCTTAACTATATTTACTACCTGATGGTTGAATGTCTGTAAGTAAAGTGGATGATTTCTTTTTTGCATGGAATTGGATAAAAAAGAAAGAAAGAATGAGCTGGGAGAATGGGACTTTCTGGAAGAGAATTTCATTCTAAATTGAATTGTATTCATTTTTAACCGTCTCATAATGTTTGGCTTCTCTCTCTCTCTCTCTTTCTACAAGCTTGCTCCGTTTTTTCTTGTTAGCATTTTATTTTCATTTCACAACTCATCCAACCCACCCATAATAAACGGCTGTAAATTCAATTGGGCCCAAAGAAAACTCGGGGAAATGTTGGAAAAGAGATTTGAATAACTTTACCATTTTCCATGCGTGAGCTTTCCGTAAAGTACCAAAACTTTCGATAATTCATATTCAAGATGTTTCTCACAGCCCAAGTTGGTAATCGTTCAACAATCCTCCAGGATGTGAATGAGTTCATAATACGAACACGAATTATACGATCAATTGTCGTCGGGTGTTTGTTTGAAATGTTGGCGTTTCCTACTTTATACGTCTCCTTCAATTTTGGAGTGTCATTTTATTTAAAGTAGTCCCGTAACTTTTCTCTCCGTTTCCATAGAAGTACGATGCAACCGAATGATGAGATTTTCATTTGCAATTTTTTCACTGTTAGAAATGGAAAACGTACTTGAAGTTGAAACCATTATATATGCAAATGAGAAAATAGCCAACCTCATGTTTTCAACTTTTTTTATTGTGAAAGTATTTCTTTTTATATTACACGAGCAAACCAATCACAAAAAAAGTTTTCTTTTGCGTTCAAGTACACTATATTATTCTGGGCTATTGAAATGCATGGAAATGGGGAAACTTGCAAACTATAAGTAAATTATAAACATAATGTTTTAGGTGCATTACTTTATTGTCCGTTTTCCATTCTTGGCATTATCCTCAATTTATGCTTTCTCACTTATTTTGTAGAATGTCATATTGTGTGGAAACCTTGTTATTCCTATTTTTAGTGATTTAAAACCGATGTTTGTGGCATGAAAAAGCATATATCCACTGAAATATTCACTTGTGCATTTAGTGCAGTTTAAATTCCTTTTTTAATAGCGTTTGCGACAATTGCGTAAATTAAGTGTAAGCATACATTACATTGCTTGTACTTGCTGTTTGACTTTAAATGTTAATGAAGAACGTGTTACTTTAAAATTTTATGGGGATTTTAGATTCAGCTTAGCTTAAGTAATGTAACGGTGTAATCATCATTTTACAAGTTTCCCCTGGATTACAGACTTGAGTTTAATTTAGAGCCATTTATGTGATTACCTTGCTATCCCCCATCCAAGAAAAACAATAAAGTAATTCTAATCCATGCAATATCGTTGGAGGAAACCTAGTTTATACTAGCACAGAGTAATGGGAAAGCTGGAATTGAAGTAATAATACATCCAAAGTTTAGGTAGGAAAGATGTGATACGTCTACCAAATGCTCGTTTTACTACCGCAAATAAAGCTTTGGTGATCCTTCATAAGATGAATTGAAAAATATGCCAAGTATCATACAAAAGTTGTACATTAACTAATATAATGTCATTTTCGTTGGATAGGATATCCTTGCTCGCACACCCAAACTAAGGGGAAAGCAGCTTCCAGTCTGAGGATTTTGGCTTTTGTTTACGATGTTCTGCTTGTATGTGTGTTGGCAGTATGTGGTAATCCTTGCTTACTTCTCACAATAATATCAAGCTATTAATCATAGCGCTATGAATAAAACATTACTGTACTTATGTATCCTTCCTGAGAAAGGGAATCTGCGGCTTTACAGTATTATTACCATCATCTCTACGGATTGTAAATTGGGTTGCTTTCACTGGAAACAAACCGAGTTTTACAAACATAAATCTAGCAATATCATATCAAAAGGGTTTAGAATAATCTGGCAATAATTAGTTTAATGTTTAAAATTCGCTATTCAAATAGGAATGGTATACCTTAATTAATACGGGAATGACTAAAGTCCTTGAGAAAATACAAACTAATCAGGAACTATACTGTCGTAAATTGAAAGTAACAGGTAAGTATGCAAATGGATCTAAAATAATCTTTTCAGAACAAAGACTCAGCTCTCCTTTGTTCTCATACTTATTATTTAAATGCAAATATCTTCGGAACTTAATAACTTGAATGCATTTCATGTCACTTTAAATTTGGTGGGATCACTCAACCAATTTTCCAATCAATCAAATCTTATTATATTTGTTTCTCATCACATCTTATTACTACGAATTGGCGTTCAAGTCAGGTAAATATTTGAAAGAAACCTAGAAACCAAGATAAACAGCAGCTGGTACCAAAAAAATATATCATTCATCGACAATTTTGTGTTACTGATTTCCACAAAATATTTTTGATTTGCTGAAATCTGAACTGGGGACGAGGACCGCTCAAGAAGCTTATTAATTTTAATGAGCACGGACAACTCCAGATCTCTTGGAATTTTATGGCAGTAAACTTATTTCCATTCCGAACTGAATGAAGAAAAAAAACTTGATAGAAATAATAAATTGAGGGATAATTTGAAACTAGAAAAAGTGGAATAAGTTGCCAAAACATTGGAGATGAAAACAAGGATAACCCATTTAAACAAGCTTGTTGGTTGCAATCACCACAAATGAGTCTAAAGACACATCAGTGCCCAACCTTATTTGAATAAATGGCTCTAACCTACAACAAAGATTTGACAATTATTTCTAAGGTACAGAGTAACAAACAGATTATTAATTATTCATGAGCTAGGCTCACCAGCGCAGTCTCCCACAATGATGGTGATGATGAGAGGATTATAAAAGGAAGCCTCCCAGAAGAAAATGAAATGGTGATGAAAAACACGCAATAATAAACTGGGCGCTTTGGGAAGGGCGCAGCAAGTAACAAGCGTCATCATCAGCTATGTATGAACTTGTATTTTAGCTTGGTGTAGGTAGTCAAAGCCCGTATACATATATATTGTTATATTATGGTATGAGTAAGCCTTAAGGCTTAATGGTCGATGAAATCTGGGAACGTTTTTTGATTCTTAAGCAGAGAAAAGAGAGAGAGAGAGAGACGGAGAAGCACACACACAAAAAAACTCTTGATTTCATATCGTTGTCAAGCAAGGTTCCTCCCGTCGTTTTGTTTCATTTTGAAAAGAAGTTCGTTTATAATAAATATTATCTTGTTAAGGAAAGATTTCTTATTCAGATTCAGGGTGGTGTTTCTTCTTCTTCTTCTTCTCTCTCCTTCCCTCTTCTTGTCCTCATCCTTCTCTTCTCTCTCCACCGAAGCTTTACAATGAAGACTCTATCTGTCAAGTCTGCTCCTTGTCAGGTAGTTATATAGTAGTTACTCAAGTATTAAAGTATTTATGTTCTTGGTAATGTTATAGCTTACGGTGGCTGTTGTGTGAAATGTAAATGGTAACTTTAACAATGATATTGGCTTGTGTACGCCTGGTGATGACTCTATTAACTTTGCTTTCCGTACTGGTAATAATCGGACAAGTCACTTTTGAGCATCTTCTTCTTGCCAAGAATATTATGGTAAGGTGGACAGTTATATCTGTATGTTTGCCCCAACTTTTTTTACCTGCAAGGTGGTGGGGGTGATGAAGATTGCTTTTTAAGTACATGATTCTGCCAGAAAAAGATCCAAATCTTTGTTTCAACTCTTGGAAATTCGTTAAAAAAAGGAGAAGGTGAAAAAGGGAACTTTTGTGTGTATTATATGGAAGAGTCTCCTTGTTTTAATCCTCAGTCTTGTCCCTGCAGTGATAAGGATGATGAAGATGGGTCTCCAGGAACATGGAGTGAAACACAAAACAAAAAAGACATCGGTTTTACATTGGATATAAATTAACTTCTTTCGACACTTTGTAAGATTCTGTTGGGGCTTCGGGAAGATTAAAAAAGGAGTACAAAAGTAACCGGAGAAAAATGGTCGGGCTGGCCATGTACATACATATTCTGTATGCATTGCTGATGATGATGATGATATTTATGGGGCCCAAGATATCCTTGTGAACCGATAACTGCTGTTGGGATGCTATTTGAAAATTGAGTGTCGTCTTTCCTTATATTATCTAAATCACTATTTATGAGATAAAAAAGGAATCCTTTGATTACATTATGCTACCGACTTGTATTCTTCTTAAGATATCATTTTCCAGTAGCACATTTACCCATTTTCTACATGTATTGTTTGTGTGCGTGGTAATAAGTCGTTTAATTCGTCAACCTGGATTCAAGCCATTTGAACAAAAGGGCACAATTTTCATGGAAATACTTGAAATTTTAATGTCAGATGGAACTTTTTATTTTTTTATTTTAATCTCTTTATGACAATCCAAACATTGATTGCTGGTTTTGTATGTAAATGCACCTCTTTACTTACTTACCTAAAGGTATGTTTATATGTATATTGTATGCTTGAAAAATGTCGATTAAAGAACATTGTTTTGCTTTCTTACTCTTCTGCATGCTAGAAAATATTAAGTCATTACTTGTCCATTTTCACCCAGACAAGGGATATTATATTATCTTTTTTTGAATCTACAAGGGATGGAGCATATGTACGTCTCTATTTCGTTGCTAAAATGAAATGCAAGCATGCCATCATTACCATCAACACCATGTTTGCTCCAGTTTTAGATCGCAACCTTTTCATTCCTATTACCAGCAAGCAAAGGTATAATAATTAAAGATGTCTGGGAAAAATTTATCATAAAAGATGTAGCAATTTTGGTAATTAAGTGATTGAATTGTAATGCTTTCCATGTTTACCGAAAGGATTCTGAAAAAAAGGATGCCGAAGAAAAATAGCACTGACTAAGAACTGAAAGCCAAGCAGCAAACATAATATAATAGATGTATGCACTGTCAATTGAGTGGCTCTTTGAGCTCATTTGTGGGAGAGCCGCATATGCTTGACTTTATATTCTCACCAACTAATTAATAATGAGACAATGAGAGGTTTGCATGATTGGCACTAAATTGGCCGACCAATTTTTGTTTAATTACTGTTCACGGCTTTCCATTCAAGTATTTTGATGCAGGGAGGGGATGAAAGTAGACTGAGCCTGTCTTTGTTCTTACTTTCAACTTTTGTTTTTTTTGTTATTTTCATGAAATAATGCAGGCACAACACATAAAAAGGTTGCCGTCAGAGCCCGTGAATAATATCAAACATAATTGGTGCTACTTTTGTACCTGAAAATGCACTTGACTTGGCGAAGCTAAGGCGAACTCTGTAATTATCACGTTTAACTTTGAAGTTAAGTAGTGTTAAGACTCATTATCATTTCTTATGCAATGAAAGAGTAATCTACACTATACCGTTTTATTGTTGACGTTATGCCGTGCTCTCCAAATGAAAGCAATTAAAAAAGTGGAGGTGATTGCGAAAAAAACAACAATGATCGTTTGAACAACAATTTACGCTTCTTTATTCGTCTACTTCATTATTCATAATCGTCGTCAGGTGGTGGTGGTTTAAAACGTTGTGTGGTATAATACTACATGTTTATTATTTTACAAGAATCGATCCATATCCACATACTTATATATATATTTTTTGTGTTTCTACACTCTTTTCATTTTAGACCTCGAATTAACCACGCTCTGTCACTCTTTTTAATTGTCGACTTCAAAAAAAAATTACAAATGTTACATCTTCTTTAGCGGGTAATGAATACTGAAAGATTAAACCGCAAGGTAAAAGAGCTTGAACAAAAATCACAAATAAATTATCACAAAAAACAACGTTGCATGTAGCTCTAGTAAACACGTTCAATAAATACTGGCAACTCAAACACATACATAGTGCCTTATACATTATTATCTATTTTATATAAAGATCAGCATTATTTATTAGACTGGCCCGATGTATTAAAAATTTTATACCTTTACCTATGTCGTAAACATGAATAATCTGAGTTCTAATTGTTCATAAAGACCTCCCTATTATTAACCTGCGATCGAAGATCAATCAAAAGCAGGTTTTTTAGAATGGATCATAGTCTGTCTGTCCGTCCGTCCGTCCGTCCGTCTGTCCGTCTGTTCGCACGATAACTTTTACACCGTTGAAGATTTTCAAAAATTCTTTTTGCTAAACGATACCTTAGGTCAAGCTCTTGGCTAAGTTCTAAGATGAGCAAAATCGGTCAACGGTAACTGGGTCAAAGGTCAAGGTCAAAAAATTTTAATAGCAAAACATGGCTTATGATACATCAAAATGATGCTATTTTTCAAGAAAAACTCAACTATGCTAATATCAAAGTTCAGAAATGACCCCAGCGTGACCTATAAGTGATTAAAGGTCAATTTTTGAAAAAAATCTCAATAGCAGCCACAATTATGAAAATTTTCAAATCTTTTTTAAACCAATGAACTACTCAGACACAGCTTATGCTAACTTTATTCAGCATAAATGCTAGATCGCAGGTTACTATATATCTGCCTATTGTCAGGTTTATTAATATAAATGGTTGTCCACTTATCCCTGATTTAGAAGCTTAGCGCTCCCCCACTTACAGTTTCCAAATTTTATGTAAAAGGTCATTAATGAGCATGATATGTAAAGCTGTGTTGTGATTGGGTGCGGGTCTCAAGAAGAAAATGGGGATCAAGTATCACCTTTAGCTAAGGGTCCAAAAATCCTAACGGAGAAAAAGTAGATTGAAGGGTGGAGTACTCTTGTATCATTTATCCGTGGATGGAGAATTCAAATGCTGAAACTGATAATTTTACTAGTCCCTTATGTATTCAACAAGATAGGAAGTAAGTATCCTTGTAAGTCGTACGCGAGTAACCACAACCCAATCTCTTTTTTAAACTTGGATCAGAGAAAATGCGTGATGAAATAATAACATCTGGACTTGGAAATCCTTGGATTCAATTTAAAACATTGAAACATTGAACAACTGAACAATGTCAACTAAATTTATGTGTTAATGAATTGAAGCAAGAACTATGACTTTATTTCAAATAAAATGACGCGTTCTCAAATGGACGGTCAACGGTGCAAGTTTTGTGCATGCATCATGCCAAGGATTTTTTTATAGATGGATCCTCTTTGTAACGATGAGAATAATGGTATATAATGCATTTTATGTCCACTGGCAAATACTAACATTGGACATGAAAGGGTATAAATAGTGTATCACTTTATCGTTTTTTATTTTCTGTACGTAGTAACATGATATGAGCTCATAAACAGAGATTCTATGTTTACAACACAAAATTACTTTGAGTTCTATAATTCCCTTTTGTTCTTTGAATCTATTAATTGTCTACAAGTTTCAAATAGTAACTTCATACATTCGAAATAAATTGACTAAATTTGTCGCCGACTTTCTCTATATTATATAGGATCTGATGGTGCTTCTAATTACTGCTACTTTACATTATCTGTTTAAATTAGAGAGTTTAAAACAATTCAGCTTTCTATGTATAAATTATGTACATGTTAATATAATACAAAGTATCGGTTTTACAAACAACATGATTTATATATATATATATTTATACGTAAATATGTATTGTATAATATGTATGTGTGCTGTGTAAGTGTGTGTGTGTATGTGTATGTGTGAGTTCTCTCTCATTTGAAACAATACTGCACTGTAAATAAATATTGCTTTCACGGTACCATACTAAAATATCTCGGTGAAATGTACACGCTCAATATTGTAACATTATATTGTGGTGACGATGACAATGATTAAACATATATTTATGTAGTAACTAAACTCTATACTTGCGTTATCGCTATCATCAGTGTGGTGCAAAAAGTTGAGCACTGTTTTGGATTAAAGTGTTAAAATTTGCTGCAGCGGCTGCGGCTGCAAAAGCTGCTGCAAGATGGGGTCTTGTTGCCATCTTAATCTTTTCTAATTCCGCTTCCTGGAGTCGCTTTGCCTTTGCTCTTCGGTTTTGAAACCAAATTTTCACCTGTAAAAAGACAAAACAAAAAATTTAATCAATATAAGCGTCTCATTTCTTAATAAATGTCCATTCATATGTAAAATGTCAACAGAGTTTATCATTGGGAGGGAACACTGACTGGATGACTGATGCTAATTAGCATACACACAGGGAAATTAAAGCACTGAACGATAGTGACGAAAAGATAGCTAGCTCGCTCACTCGCTTCTTAACCAGAGGAGGGAACCAAGCTCGCATAATAATGTTTAGAGAGAGAGAGAGAGTTGTGGACCGTGCTTTCTTATTTTCGTGCATTTATAATCAGCTCACTGGAACCTGCCTATCACTTACTCTGTACGGAGTGATGATTTGAAACGAAGAAAAAACAGACTGCTGACTGTGTCCAAGCCCATATAACATATTATGGTTTGGAAAAGGCGTAAATGATAATATGGAGGTAAGGAAGGGGTAATGAATAATCGACTCCTTTTTTCATTCTTATTACCCAACGTATGGTAAGACAACCTAATAGCACCCGTAATTAATTAATCAAATAGCATTCCTATTAACCTCACTTCAGACTTTCCGCTCGTTTCAAAAGTCTTCAGGCTAATCTAAGAATGCAATTTTAATAACCTCACTACTCAGGATATTCAGGAAAGCTCTATAGAACTGGAAAAAAGAAGCAGTAGAGAGTCAATTTTCTATATTATTTCCTTATTTACTATATTCAATCCGCACGTGTGTATTCTTAAGGATATACATGCGTGTACACGTTACTTCCAAACCTTTGACAGCTTAAACTATTGAAAATTGAAATAATGAAATATGTACTGATCGGCAGTTGGATGTTAGACATTTGGCAATTCAGCTTCTTTCTTTTTAGTATACGAATGCCCCAATGTTCAAAAAAATGTGAGAAGATTTCAATGTAGAATTCTCAAGTTGGAGAAGAGAAGTTAAGCTACAAAGTTGGAAATTTTACTCTCTCTCTCCTTTTTCAAACTCGTTTGTACAGCTATATGAAATGAGTATTAAGCGTAAAGAATATGATATAACTGTCATTTGTAGCGTGTGCAGCTAGTACACAGTCTTGAAGCTTCGTAGCAATTAATAATTAAAACCATTTTGTTCCAAGCTATGATGACTGATTAATGAAAAGAAACACCCTTTCCTATTTGCCTTCTGAAACCTAATATACTTTTCATATTTCCCTAGCCATTTTTTCTTCCTTCGTCAGCCTCGCCGCTCATATCTCGTATGAAATATTCATTATAGATATCACCAAGTTGAAGACAGAGTTTTTGGTAACATTTTTTCGTTTCTGAAAAATAAGGTTCAATTCAAAATATCGGCATAATATGTTTATTTATTAATGCTGACAAAGTTGGTGCAGTATTTTGTTTACTACATATTGTGTAAAGAAATATATACCGAGTCAAGTCAAGCGGATGTGAAATAAACATACACAAACATCGAAGCGATGATGATGATGAGCATCATTAAGTCAGGTTGATTTCTCATGGTAGATTAGACTTTGACTAAATGCCAAGTCATCAAAAGCTATTTTCGGAGAATTAGAACGAGTCACTATAAAAGATTGAGACAAACTGACTAATGTCTTACAGCATGACTACGATTCGTCGCTACAAGCATCTTTCCTAGTTTTTTTTACAAACCGCAACAAAAAAAATCCCAAAAGCTTTGGCAGATATATAAGAACGACGACAACGACAGCACACGCATTTAATGTACACATGTTCTGCTCTAAAAAGTGCTGCCTGCTCTCATATTATATTCTTGTCATTAATTCATCATTCAACTCAAGAAGTATGAAAAGTTACACACATGCAACAACATGGTGCTACAAAAGGTGTATAAACTGTCTCAATATAATTTAGTACACACAACTTCTTTTAAAGCACTTCACTCAGAAATCCATATTTTTCACAGTTTTCTTGCTCAATTTTTCAACACTTTTAATCAAGTCAGAACAACGACAAAATGGCTTGGTCAAAGAAACAGGGCAAAAACAATTACTAACTAGTTGGAAATTATATGGGACGCTAGCCAGCCAGCCGCTGAATCATCCACTAAAGTAATACGACATCCATATACATATAGCCTACACCTTTTTTTTTATTTTACGTATTACTTACGGCACATTAAATGAGCACGGCCTTCTCTAATACTGTCATACATTTGTTTGTCGTCTCTCCATTACATCGTTATAGCACGCTAGTTTTTTTTATTATTATGATTACGAGCCCTTTGATTTACCTAACTTGTTCTGTTAATGACGGCCAAAATACACAGAAACACTTGGGACAGTTTATTAATTTTAAGAGACAATGTATGTATGTATGTAGCAAGAAACTAGGGTTCTCCCATGTAACACACAACGTAAGTACATTCATACATATTAAATATCCCATGTTTGACTCCGTATATAATATTCCTTTTCCGTTTTTGCCAAATGAATTGGAAGTTTAGCTAAATTAAAGAAAATTAATTCTGAAATGTTGAGTTGAAAAGGGAAGCAGTCCATCAGTTGTAATCTGCATGAAACGTTTAGTGTCTCCTTGTTACATGACATTATTATGCCGCTTGTGTGCCTATTGTCTGTTGTCATTGGTCTAACTAGAAAATTAAAGGCTTTTAAGTGTGTTGCCACTTCGTTTGCTATAAAGTGTGTGGAGAGCATATAGGCTCAGCAAACGTGGTGAAGAAGGAGGAGAAAGGAGGAGGAATCATTATAATTGCGTCTATTGTCTTGTCTTTTGTAATTGTCCATGAAATAAACAAAAGACTAAATGCCAAGATAGATGTGACTAACGACAAAAAAGATGTTTCTTTGAATATATATTATCACCACCACCACCATAACTATAATATCGTTTGTATAGTAAGGAACAGAGTATGTTCACCATAATCTTATTTTCAATTGTGCTCTGTCTCACTGTGTAAAAAATGTGCTAAATCCTTTTTTGGGAACCAATTAAGTAACAACAAAACTGTTTGGCAAGAAAAAGTCTAAAGTAGTATAGTTACTTGTAATGAAAACATGTTCCTCTTTCTTTAATATAATGATGTTGATGATGATAAACATAATGGCGACGAGGAAAAAAATGAGTATTGTACTATAATGTGATGATGATGATGACTGAAATGAAGGTAGAAAAGAGAAAAATGAGAATTCTATTAAAATTGTTCATTCACCAGACACCACAGCAGAGAGACAGATGCATGCGTAATAAGTATAATAATATAATAATCTTAATTTTGTACAATAAAAGCTGTTGTGGTTACTTAGGGAAAGATATTCCTTCAACCATTATGTCTTAAGGTTGAGCGGCATTCGTCTCATTATCGTTTAAGAACAATTAACAATCACGAAAAGAGGCACAGAACAGTTTCGTTAAACAAAAATTGTTAAAAACCGTTTCAATTTGAATTAACGACCGTATTTTTTTTATTCTCTTCTTTGGTACCTACATCACTCTCATATTATGCATAAATGTGAGCATTTGGCTATCATGTTTCATCATGTGATACCATTGTCTGGCGTTTGTTGAAGGTAATTAGAAGGAGGTAGGCGATTATGACTATTTTTGTAGCTTTTTCACGCTACAGCAATCTTATCTCAATTACTGTACATATATCACTGATAATGATGGCCTACTACGAGTACTTAGGTTTGTACAATTTTTACATCATTATAATTTTTACAGTTAAGTATCCTCTAACTACACAAAAAATCTTAACAAGTATGCAATTAAATTGACATTGCATTTCAAGTGACAATGCTTTGAAACTTGGTAGTATTGTAAAGGGTGACAGAGTATCTATTTGCAACTTTATTTATTTACATATCCTTCAGAAACCAATCCTTTAACTGAATTGTTCCCTGTAATTACTTTGGTGCTAAGAACAGCCACAGTTAAACGGACTAAAGCTGACCTTCCCATTTGCGGGCAATGCGAATGAGCAATTGCAATTGGTTATTGCTAAAATGAAACTCTGTACAAAAGAGAAAAAATTTCCTCCCTCTCTCTCGCTCTCTAATTAACGTAGTCAAACTTGATTGTAAGACAATGAAGAATAACGAGTGGGAGTGAAATTATATCCTGCGCGTTTAATTCTAACGTTTCGCAACTTTAGTTTACAATTTGGTAAGCTACTTTCAGAGTCTTTCTGCCCGCTGATCTAGAGTGTAGACGGTTATTAAAATCCGAAGAATGATTTATGATATTTATGATTGTGTCAATATAGCAAAACCTGACATATACAGAATGGCCAAGAAAGTCTATTATATATTACTTTGAATTTACGTAATGTCTTTTTGAATTTGAATGACAAACACGGGTCCAAAGACGGTGAAATGTATGCGTGTGTATATTAAAGTGTGCTCTCAAACTCAAACTCATGCTTGTATGTATGTCAAAGGAGCCGATTAAGTTTACTTATTTCAGTAGATGAAAACTGGTGCACACCTGCTAATTATCAACTCACGTCATCGGTCAACAAATCCACGATATATTTATTCACTTGGATGAATTGCATTCAGAAATTATTCATCACTTTTCTTCCTCTCTCCAAAGCAAGAGTGTGATTATCCATACATTCGTGCCTATAAATGTGCATGTCTATCAATAACCAAGTTACAAAAGCGACTGTGGTACATTTGATATTACGTACACACACAGCTCCACTAATAGTTTAGGGTTTGACGTTCAATTTAACATTTAAATATATTTTTGGCTCCTAATATATGCATGTAAACTTAAGTCAATATTTATTTCTTCAAGTAGCCCATTAGAATCGTCAGCAAATTAATTACAGCAACTGTCGATACTGTTCCTGATATGGTGAGTAAACTTCTAGTTGTGTTTCACTACTTTGAAACAAATAGTTATTAAGCGGATTACTCGTGATATTCAAATTTTACCATCAACCTCATTTTATACCCTTGTTTGCCACCAATTTATAATATCACCTTCATTCCACTGGAATAATGGTAAACTATACCTACCACTTCCGTAAAGTGGAATAAAGGTTGCTGATTTTCTAAACTAAACTCATTATTTATTCACATTATGTTTGTCTAGCAATTTTGGGCTGACCATAATACAAAACGGAGGTAGCTCAAATTGTAATAAGGCGATAATGAATCAGAACTAAGCGAGGTAATGGATTACCGGCCATCCTCATTGCTAACTTTTGTGTCTCTAAATAATTGCGCTTCCAACCCACCATAAGCCAATTTTATTTTGTGGATCAGCTCATTTTCATCCTGGGGCAAGCCATCGCAGAGATTTTGTAATAAATAAATTACGTGAGACCATTACACCATAATAACCATTTGGTCTCTCCTGACCAGCTTTTGCACAAAATAATGTGTACCAAAGCCAATCATAAATTACTGTTTAAAAGGACACATTTGCCATTTCCAGTAATTCCCTTTTTCTATCTAAATAGAGAAGTTATGGCGGAAATGAGAACTTGTGTGTGTGTGTGTGTGTGTCTGTGCACTTTGCCATCACCATAATGTAAGGTAAATAAAGTGGTCGTGTGAGAGACTCTACTAGAGAATTGAACCAAATGTGTAGTAATGATGATAGCAGACTATGATCAGGATAATAGCCATGATTTGATGATAATAGTTTACTAAATATTTTCCCTGAAACGGAGCATAAAATCTAATACACCTACTTCCGAATGTTGACTGTGAAGGAAAATATAATTTTCTAACATCATTATTTTTAACAACATTTATTTTAGCAGGACTTGATTCGTTTGGGGCACACACACACACAGCAAAAAAAAGAGGGAATTGACAACATGATAGGAATTGAATTGCTTCATGGGCTTAAAACTACTGATTTGATAGAGTATAAAAGTGGAAGGTTTGGGTAGAAAAATCAAACGTAATTACTGATAATGATTATATATGTATGAAATGAATGATGCACCAGTTGGTAAGCACAGGGAGTAGTGAGGGTTGAGCCTATTGTTATTCTCACTTCTCATGCAAACATCATCATCGTCACTTAATCTCATCTTCTAGTTATCCTATATATCGTCATCATCATCATCATCATCATGATATAAAATGTTTTTTTTGTGTGTAATAAAAAACTTCAATTGAAAATCTGATTATTGTTTGCTTGTTGTGACGTCTGTTCTTTTTTTACAGTTGAATTTTAAGGTTACAAATCCATCCCTTAGTTTGATTATTTTATACAAATATAATTTTAATTAGATGTGTGTTGGTTGGTCCTATTACATTTTCTTCAAATCGATATGTTAATTCAATTTTATAAATGAAGAAAAACATCTACTTCAGCAGTAGAAACAATGGAGAGAAATCAGATTGTGAGTGAGCACGTAGTAAGTAAAGTGGAGAGCAAATGATGACGTTAAAGTTTTAACATTTTAGTATGAAGGCTACAAAAGGAAATGAAATCATATTATTGGCTTGTTAGTTTGTGAGAGAGGTGTGTGTGTGTGTGTGTGAAGTAAAATTTTGAGACAGTTTGTAGAAGACGCCTATTTTGTTCCGTTATCTAATGCTTTAATCAACCACGACAAGGAACGTATATTAGGCCTTGTATACTCACACAATTCAGTTACAAACAATACAACTCGAAATATTTTAATTTTATACAGATTTTCTTGTTATCGTTTGCTTGCTTCTTATGCAGTCCCTGGTTATCTATTGACTATCAGCACGTCACAACACCCCTTGTTATTTATATCCAATTGCTTTATTTCGAAATGCAAAGATAAATTTATATATAGAAGTGGTACTTGCATGTTGTTTGTCGCATAATAAGCATGTTGATGTTTCTGCCTCATTGGTAATTCCAACTATGTTTTCTAATTAATTTTATTATAATGCATTCTTCACAAGCTAAAAAATAGAATCTATTCCAGAACTTAAATCCGACTGAAACATAAACAAGGAAAACGACCATCTTTTAAAATATTGTGTTTTTCTGTCTTACGCCAGAAACAAGGAAAGGCTTCTAACTTCAGCAATGTAAACAACTGATTTGAGCTCCAAGCAGGAGTTTACAAAAGTATATTTTTTTCTATTCTGTATGAATTTGTATTATCCTATCTGCGTATTTTAATTAAAGAAGATGTCTCCTTTTTTTGTTCTAGAAAACCCGTTCATTAGCGGTCATTAAAAGAGGGTGAAACCCGACGAATAGATAAATGACTAAAAATAGGTAAAGATCTTTAGCCATCGTATTAATAAGGTAAGATTTGATCCTGTATTAATGATTCTTTTCCCCTCAATTTAAATGCGACGAAAAAAAGATTTTCTACGTTTCACTAGAAATGGATGAGAGATGACAGCTATACAGATAGAAACACCAGCCAGTCATGATAACTTGTATAACGCCTCTTTACCCAATCAGTCAGTCTTCCCATCACCAAAAAAACTTCTGTTGCTGCAGCACACCGTAGATATGGTAAGTGTGCTATGCTGCTTTTGTCAAACAGGGCAGCTCAAGTCAAGTAGCAAGAAGTAAATATATATATAACTGTATAAAAATACTAACCTGCGTCTCGGTAAGATTTAGGGAAGAAGAGAACTCGGCTCGCTCAGCTATCGACAAGTACTGCTTTTCACGGAATTTCTTCTCTAATGCTACGAGTTGCTGGGTTGTAAATGGTGTTCTCGGCTTCCGATTCGGTTTGTGCTTCCGCAATGTGCACTTGACTGGAGAAGGGATTTTTGGTGGGGCGGATGGATCATCAGGATCTAAAAAAACGAAGTTTCTTCCTTTCAGTGATACTGATGAGGACAAAACGATTTCTTATTAAGTTGAACATTCTCTACTTTTAACATCATTTTTCTGCAACTTGTTTTTATGATGTCTGTCTACAACAAACAACCTAAACATATTGCACCACCCCAATAAACTAGATGAACCAACAATTTGTGTCTACCCTGCTTATTGAAAGAAATATAGGAAATTCTCAAGAGCATCAAACAACTTGACCGATTCAAATGGACAATAAAAAAATGGGCCAGTCTCCAAATATTTAGCTTTCCGTCTAGCCAAATATAAACAGAAAAGCGTTTGGGAAATATTATCCATCTAATAACCATAACACAAACAATGAGCCACACATTATGTGTGTATTCAAAAAATCAAGGCAATTTGGTATATTTATCTGTCAAGGACTAAAACTATAAGCGTTTTATACTCCTACATTCATTCTTCTGCTCTCGTTTCAATGACAGTATTGTTTGAAATGTTGAAGATGGTTTGTTAAAATAAGTAAAAAATAATTACATTTCCTTACTCAACTGACATATCAATCCCTTTCGCATCATGAATACATACATTTTTAGAGTGGTTTGGTGAACTATCCCAAAAAATCCTTCTACGGCTTCATAAAACCCAAATAGTTCCCACTGATGAATACTATTAAGCTTTGTCTACATTGTGTGACTTAGCTCCAGTTCATTTATTTTCAATGGCACTCTTAATCAGTGCTAAATGCTAATTTTAATTTATAGAAAACCCCTCACATAAAGAGAAAATATTTTAGAATACACTAAAACTTTAATGAACTCCATTAATGACTTCATTATCAAGACACAATGCGATAAAATTGAACAATTTTAATAGAGAATTTCCTTTACCTCATTTTCAGAGTAATTATAATTATGCATTATTACAACCCTATTCATTGTCGCTCACACACACACAGGCAGTCATCATCATCACCCTCAGATTTGCCTTTTAAAACGAAATCTAATTAAAGTAGCATATTGTACGATTCATTAAAATTTGATGATTATTATGACGAGGAGGAGGAGGGTAGTAAGTAGCTTCCTTTTTTGTTTTGCGGGTTTAAGAAACATATTTACTCATACACATTCAACATGAGGATATTAGTGAAAAGATAAAATATAGAGTGAGTAAAATAATATATGCATGTATATATCTAAAGTCATAGGTTGTATGCAAGTGTGTACTTCACTTTTTGATAATATGTGTCTGTTTACAACTAGCACGTCACTGGGTTTGCATGCACTCCTAACATTCTGTCATTCACGAGTACTTTTTAGAAAAAACAATGACTCTTTTTTTCCACCTGACACATTGCATGGTCCCAAATAATGTATTATTATTTTTACTGCAGATAATGATATTTTTATTTTATTAGAATATCCTTTTTTGAGCTACACAAGGGCTAATCTCTGTAAATACAGTGAAGGAGATATGTATAGGAGACGAGCTAAAACGTTTACAAAAAAAGAATGAACAAACGGTCTTCAAATCATCGTGATTTTGTTGGTTACATGCTTGCTTGGCTACATGACGTGTCGGTGACAGACAAGGTGCGTGCATGAAAAAAGTTTTTAATTTAATTGTTGGAAAATATAATGGATGAGATAATGTGCAAACTAAGTGTTGACGGTTTGATGATTTGATTGTGACGATATTAACCATTGTAAAGGAAGATTCCAAAAATGTTGCATTTTTTCTCTCTCGAGTGACTGGCGTGTGTGTGTGTGTGTATATTTGTGTCTACGAGACTACAAATGTATATCTGGGTTCTATATCTAATATAATATCTTTTCAACCTTCTGTTGCTTTTACAGTGTTTAACACCAATGCTGTAATGTCATGTTATTATTATTACATGAAAAGAAGTAATAATACGAATGCCAAAATACTTTACTTTATATATCTCTCTCTCTTTTCTATGTGGTGCAGAAAACCTCTTTTTTTTCTTTGTTTGCTATGCTTGGGGAATTCGACTGACAACTACTGTTTTTTGTGATATGAAAAAAAACCATTTTTTACGATGATGTGTTGATGATGATGGTCATCATATCATGGCTAACCGTATAAAATAAAATTTTAAACTAAGAAAATTCTCCTATGTCACCAATTATTACACGTAAATTTTCATTACTCTGTGAGTTCGTCATGGTTTGTGATCAACATGATCATTGGTTGCTGATCTCTATATTCTTATTAGTGATGAATTGCAGACAAATGAAATTTCCTGATTTACAAAATGAGCGTGCAAACCCCTTCCACAGTTCACACACCTACTCAGACTCCACTTTATATTTTAAAACGTTCACGCTCCCTCTAACTTGACACAGGGAATTTTTTGGAGGTGTTAAACCATATACTTATGACATGACGCTATTAATATCCAAGCTAGTAAACCTAACTGACTGATGAGTATTACAGTATAGATATCAAATAAAAGTATTAAACACAAAGTAAAGAGGTTACTTACTGCATGAGCTTTCACTCAGAGGATTGGCGAACTTGAGAGCAGACCAGGTTGACATAGCGGCAGGATGATGTGCAAAAGGAAGACCGGGCATCAGCAAGTTCCCCGGATATGGAAATGGATATGCTGGAAACATGGGGCTATTTGGCACAGGTAAAGGTTTCAACACTGCTGGACTTGGTGGAGTTGCTGGCGGTGACAAGTCATTATAGTCATGGTGCATCATTCCATTATGACTGCTTGTACTACCGGCGCTACTACTGCTACTGCTGCTATGATGTTCTTTCTGATTTGAACTACCAGAGAGGAGAGAATCAACAGTGAAAAGAGATGATTTTGTGGATTTTGTGTCGGCTGGCGGTGAAGCCCTCATTCCATTCACTTTACCCATCATGAAGCCTGACTTGGAGGATGTGAGCGATTCACTAGTTAAACTTCCAGAAAGAAGTTTAAAATCTGATAACATTTCAATTCCTTGCAACTTTCTGTTGGTTTCCAACTCAGTTTTATTCACCAACTTTGAGATTAATCACAACTTTGAAAGTTGATTTTTTTAACGAGTTTACCACAATTTTTTTTCACACTTGAAGTTTTCACTCTAATGTTTTGATGAATAAATTAATTTAATTTGTTAAACACAATAAAATTTTAAACACCAAGTTTAAAAAAATCCTTTAAAAAAGGTAAGTATCAACAGTATCGTGTATCTAATGTCCACAAACTACGTGTTTTTTCTTCTTGTGAGGAACAGCTTATAACTGTGCACTTGACAGTGAGATACAGAATGAGAGTGTCAACAAGAGTTTTTCTCTACTAGGCCATTTGAGGCAGGTTGCTTGTGATGATGTTTTGTCATCAAAAAGGGTGGCACTAGTATGTTTCACAAACACATGAATGCTTGCGCTCTTATATATATCTCTCCTTCCGTGTAAACTTTTCGGCTGACTGTTAAATTTGAGTTAGAGGTTTAGCTCTTTAGCTCTACCCTTCCTAAAGCGCAGTGGCGAGGAGCAATGAGTTGTTGTACACTCGGTAAGGTTGCTAGTTGATGTGTGAGGGTCCTCACAGCCTTACCACCCTGCCTAATACAAGAGAGCCACGGCTGAAAGCATGGAGAAGAAGAAAAAGTTAAGCTTTTCCACACAATAACAATACAGTGCATGCGTATCGACATTAACCTATTCCGTTCATACCTCTTTATACACTCGCTGTGCTTTTACCAAAGCTCCTAAATAATGATATCACTTGTGTGTCTGTGTGTGAACACAATTCAATGGTAGGAAGGACAGAAAACTTATGTTTTTGTAAGTGGCGTGTATATATACACTTTACTTTATACTTGCACTCACTTTATAAATGTTAGGAGAAGGTATGTGTGAAGTCTTTTTTTGGGATCCAGCCAGACTCAACTTAAAAGCAAAGTAGACAGGCGGATCCATGAAGGAGAAAAAAAATCATGAACGAACCTCACACATACAAACTCACTCTCGGATACACAACGATAATCACCCTAAAAACCCTGCAGCATCAAGTCAGAATATCTATCGTAATGTTTGTCAGATCTTTGTACAACATGGGGTGGTGAACCTTTACTAAAAGATGTTGGATACAATCTTGGTCCAACATGCCGTACAATGCTCTCCGTAATGGCAATGCGCCTTAGAGCTCGCTCCTCCGTTTCTCTTTGCTGACGACGACGACTGCTCACTTTAGTGTATGTGTGGATATGACAGTTTCTTGCTTGCTTGCGCGTTTCAAAACGCATAGGCAATGATGATGTGATGTGATGATACTTCACACTCACTTGCAGGGGGATTGAATCAGCAGGCCTTAGCAGTGAAAACCCATTTTTTGAGAACTAAAAACTGCTTGTTTTTTTGGTTCTTGGAGTTTGTGCTTTTTATTGACATGGTTTGATGTCCCATTAGCACCAATTATCTTTCATGTATACAAGCATTTAATATATTTGTGTGTGGATAAATTAAATCATGTGTACTTCATCAATGTATATATTGCATCCTTCTATTTATGAATGCTATCAATTTCATATTTGCTGTAACTAGACAAAAAGTGATACTCTGTAATTAACCATTTGTGCTGTCAAGAAAGCTCCATCAAACAAAGTAAATTTAATAAAAAACTACACACCCAACTGTGCATTGGGGAAAACACCCTGTATAGTATGTCAATTTTTGACTGATTTATAAATAATCAATAAAAAGCCACAGGAAGGAAAGTACAAACGATTTCTGATGAATGGCTAATCCTTCGGAAATTGATCATGCCTTTGTTGTTTAAAAAAACTCGCCGAAAGTTGTAAAACGTAGAGACAGACGAGATCAAATATATCAGAACAAGTGCATAATCCGCAGTAATGTTCATGTACTACAGTTGCACCTTTCTTCTTCTTTTTAAACGACCTTTGTTTAGTTTAATACCCAAAAAGTAAAATGTTTCCACGGAGGTAAGTAAGCCGCTTTAAATAGGATTACAATCATCGCACATGGTCAGGCATTTAACAACTACATTTTAAAAAAAGATCCCGGATATTGTTACTAATAGCTAAGGGTACATGTGTATGTATATATGTATGTATGTATTCTTTTGCTTCTTTGTGAATATTCACTTAATCCCTTTGTATTTCTCATTAAAAACAAAATATCAATTTTTAAGCCCCGTCAAATCTTCTATAAACGTTAATATCATTACATATGTTGTGCTGATAAACTTTTCAACAGGAAAATAGGGGCAATGTTTAATACTGCACAGCTTAAAGGGATTACCAAAAATAATATATAATCCTCTTCCAATCACTAATGAAATATTATTGTTAGGAAAAAAGATTACCGCGAAAAGCTGAAGTTGAGCTGCTTGATTTTTTAAAAAGTTACTTACCTATAGTTTTTGTCACATGAACTCTTACACTAACCATGTCAAAAATTTAATAACCCATATCGATGCAAAGTCATTGTAACAAGAAACAGATAGGGGTACATTTGCGAGTCGATTATATTCCGTGCTTAAACTTTTTTATGTACTTTATTTTATTATTTTACTTACATTTAAAATGGATGTAGTAGCATTACTTTAATAATAATGCATCAACAAACACAACACCCGTGAGGTACGCAAAGAAGCGGTTCAATAAGGTCACTTGATGTTTCGTCGTTTCGTAAAAATTGGAAGAAAAAAAGGGTCTTCTCCTTTTTCTTTCATAAGCTTCTTTTTTTACTTTCCTTTAGTATCATTATTATATGGAAACCGTCATGTGAGTACAATTACACTATAACATTGAAAAGTCACAGCATGGGAGAAGAAGACGCTCCTCAATTCCTTCAAGATGCAATAGATCTATGGGTTATGGGTTAACAATGTGTGTTGTACAGAAGATAATTTCAAGAATTTCTCAAGTTATGCAGTGGTTTGGCTTACACATTTTTTAAGACGAAAAATTCCAGGTTTTTAGAGTGAACATGTGAATGGCTCAGTAACACACATTTTACCATGATCCAATCCAATGTGAATTAGGCACAGTAGCATTACTTTCCAGGTTTGTGAACTTGGTTTACAATAACCTTTCTACTTTTTCTTGAGTTTGCCAAGTCATTCAAGACACATTGGATTCTCAGCGATGGGACGCGATATATGCATTACTTTTAAGTTATTATACTGATTTTGTAAGTGAGCACTTTTTTGAGTGATTTCTTTTATTTGTATTCTTAACACTATGCCCTTGTTGTTGTGGATGGTTTGGCTGAGTGTGGGAGAGGGAGCGAGAAGAATGAACTGTGAATGTTTAACAATTATAAGAATTTAAAAATTTAGTGTGAATGGACTGCTTCAAATGCGGAGTCAATTATTTTTCAGAATGGAACATAGAATTTCTACTTTTTTCTCATACTTCACGCTAACTTTGTCACACCTCATGTGACCAAAAAAGAATTTCTTTTACGAGCTTCATATAATGTAGTCGTAGTAGTTATGTATAATGTCATACACACACATATCTACACATATTTCAAAATCTTGGATGCTACACATTATTGTTGTGAATGACTGGTTCACTTCATAAATCTTACATCGTCAAAAAAAATATGCAGGGAAAAGATTTAAAAGGGTACTTTATCTGCTACAATACTTGATGGTAATTCGTGGTGAAAAAAAATCAAAACTGAATGGAGTTTCATAACTGTTTTTACGGACATTTTTTAAAGTCAGCAGTAACAAAATGTTCCTTTATAGACGTAGCCAATTAAAAGTCATTAATAAAACTTAATTGTCCATAGGATAGTCCCTTTCACTATAGAAGCAACGTTTATGATCCCCAAGCCATTTTGTGATTGGATCACAACAAAACGCAGCTGCTATTATTTATATAAAAAAATATCCCTCCTAATAACTGAGGAACTAATATGTATGAATTATGTATTTTTATGAAGTACCATCTCCAAATTGCAATTTAACTGTGGGTATTAAATAGAACCCCTTTTAAGTGAACATTTCAATAGGATATTAATAAGCAAATTTGACAATAAAAAGTTGAGCATCCCTTCATTTACAAAGTGCAAAGGATCACTCGTTTAAAAATTAAGGGAAAAGGTACATGCACGAGCAAACATAGGGATAAGCGCCAGTCTCTCTCCCAGATATAATATGTATGTGCTTCTTTGTGCAAGTTGAAGCTCTCTACCTTTTTCTCAATACTTCAATCTGTTTGAAATAACAACAATAAGTTAGTATTAGGGGGAGAGGAGAAAGATCGCGGTTGAATGATCTGCATTGTCCTTTGACAAAATGCTATAAATCACTGTGACTTTTTCATGCAGCTGAAAGACTCCTATGATTCTATGTTCTACTATGATTTTATTCAAAGGCCCTTAAAAAAAGAATTGTGGAACATTATTGACTGGTATAAGTAAGTATATAATATAAATACACGCTATTTTGTCGGCACTATTATGTTCCTAATAACAAAACACGTAAAAGTCATACGCAGAATCAACAACATTCTCTGCCTTAAACTTAAACTACTCAAGTGTCCCAAATGACCTTCTTATTTCATTCTTATAATATTACGCATGGATGATTTCTTGCTCTTGAATGAGAGTAAAAAAATGTGACTTGTCCCAATATGATAAAGGGTACTATGCGTACCAGCAATGGGCTCAGTTAGTCATGTATTATGTAACGATTACATATATGAATTTCTGGTCATGCGTGCGTTATGGGAATTCATGCTTTTTTTCGAGGAATATATAAACAGAGTGGAGTCAAGTCTTGCAGAAATTACGAGTTTAAAGTAAAGCGGGTATTGGTATGTGAGAATCCACAAAGTTCTTTTTGAGTATATACATAGATACATTAATAATTCGAGTGACACTGTACCACAGTTAACTTTGCATATTTCAAGTTGCTTGAGAAACAAACCGTCTTTCTCCTATACTGATGCATGTATCCACGCACTGTCTTTTAAAGCTGACATGATAAAAGAGCAAGAAAAACTTTCTGCTGCTTTCAACAAAAGAATAAAGTGTATGAAAATATAATATATCCCATAGTACTTTCTGACCATAAGGACGGTTGCCTTGTCGTTCAAGTTCATTTTTGTATTGTGTTGTTATCCTCTATGAATGGAGTTTTCATTGTAATCTCATTATTATTATTGTATCAAGTCAGTAAACCACCTAGAAACTTCAATTATGCTTAAGAAATCTTCATGCACTTACGCAGCTTTAAATTTGACTGGTCACTACATTTGGGATGGCTACTTTATATTAGTTCTTTATCAGGCTAACACAAGACCTGATACGCTCCAGTAAAGATGCTGGATTTTTTTGTTGTTAAAATAACAAGCATATGGAGACGTTGCCACTTTTTACTCTCTGTTTTTGGTTTATCAGTCGTGTAAAAATTCTCCAGCTATTTTCCACAATTATTCACTTTCATCTTTTCTTTGCGTACCTATATGAACTTACAAATGTCCTTGTTTAATATACTACCTAAGAATGAACAAGTAAGTCGATAGAAAGGCTACAAAAAAATTGTTTGTGAATGGATTTGCTCCATACCATACAATGAAAATAAAGTCATGTTGTATTTGTATAAAAAATGCGATATAATGTACATACTGCAATTTATCAGTAAGTTTTGACACAAACAAAGTGTTTGCCACTTAGATTCTACCTAAAAGAGGTTGGCTACTTGGTTGCTTGTGAGACCCTGTGACTGGTTTTCTCATTTTGACAAATTAGAAATGCCACAATACTTAAAGTTTTCAATAAAATATCAAGCTATCTCAACTCAACTGGGCATGTATACGAATGTACATATAATAATACTCATGCTGCTGCTACTTCACTAGTCTATCACATTTACACTGTTTTTTTCTTCTGACTCTGACCAGACTGCTCGCTATAAGCACAGTCCATGTTTTAATGAATGAAAGCACAAATATATGTCTAAGAACATATATAAACCTGCTCAACAGTGAGTAGAGTGAATGAATGAAAACGTAAAAGAGCGAGTAGACAATAACAAATGCTTCTTCTGATGTTTCCTTACATTGGCAGTAATTTTTTAATTTAGGTTGGCTTATTGTTGATGTGAGATTGACTCCAGTAGTGTATTTATGTCAGTTGCTCATGTACAATGTTACAATGGCAACACAACATTATAATACATATTATTTCTAATGCACATATGTCAGAGTTACATTTTTTTCTTGAGAGAAAATAATGTGTGGACGTTTTTATTCAAACATTTGAAGATATTTTGTTGTGAATGTCTCATTTATCACAAATGTACCTCATTTTTCACCGCTGGACTGAAAAGATGTTATCAGATATACATGCTATGTGTGCAACAGAGACGAACTGAACCAAGCTTCAATGCCATTCCATGACTCTCTGTATTACTACTGCCTTTGTTTTCTTAGAAAGAAAGTTCCGTTCTTAGCTACTACTTTGCTGGTAATTTTTTTGTCATTAGTTTTTGTGAACTTTTGTTTGCTCGCATTTAGGATTAGTGTATGTATAGAAAAACAATATTCCATATAATATTAGCTGCAACCTTTTACCACCAATCAAACATTTGAAACAACTGGGGAGATTAATAGTGGTAATTGTCACAAGAGAACTACTGACTTGACTTATTCCTCTTTTTGGGAGAACAGTGTAGCTCATTTATCAAATATAGAGGGATTGGGGAGAGCTCAGTGTTAAAACAATTAACGAAGGATTTTAACAGTCAGTTTCAATTCTGAAGGGCAGGAGGATCTGGTTAATTTAGTTCATTCATTATTTTGAAAATAAAGTTATCTTTTTGGGCTTGGCTGTTTAGAAGAAAAAAGGAGGCAAGGTCTCAAAAAACAATGGGCAGAGTCGGATTACTTAACAAACCAAAACAACTGTAAATGAGGTCCGGCATTCATTACTCGTGTGAAGGCATTCATGCATAAGCCCTTACATTAAAATGACTTATTCATATTTTTTTTCATGGGTTAATAACAAGAAAATTGGAATACTTTATAGGGGGAAACATATGTTTGTAAAATAAGTACGTCTTATTGGTAGCATGCGCAAGTATGTACACACACTGCATTTTAGTCAGTAAAGAAACGAGAATGCATTTTTATATAGTGGTATCTATCTACATCTACATATATGAGCAATGCGTATGCACGTGAAAGGGAAAAAGAAAAAAAGAGAACAGGCCGAATTGGCCGGACATGATTTGGACGGAGTCAAGTCAGTTAGGATATTGGAGTCGGAAAAGTCGGATCCTTTGGGTAACACACCAGGAGGGAATAAAAAAGCATACTCAGAACCCAATTACACATGATTAGAGTTGGCGTTTAATTAGGAGCGGAGACAGATTTATTTTCAGGTCGGCTTTTGTTTCCTTTGCACTTCTTTCTGATTTGCTGTTTCTTACGTTGTCATATCATGCTATGCAACTTTCTTTCTCTTGCGCACCACCTTTTTATATTTACTTCGTAGCTACCGCAAACATAATCTTGGAGACATGCATACTGTTCTATGTAATCGATAAAAAAACTTATCCGGTAAAAACGTCGACCGGCAATACCATCTTTGGCTTCAACCTCGACCACATTTCTAGTAAATGAGCAAAAACCTCGACTTTTCATCATTTTATTTTGTTATAAAAGGATTCTAGAATCCATTTTTGCTTGTAAAGTATTCTTGTAAGCATATACTTGAATCTGTCTATCTAATTGTTGGTCTAAAACTATACCTAAATGACATGAATGAATCCAGTATTGTATTCATAAATTAAAGCTTCTGCTTAAGTTAGCCTAATACCATAAACTGCTTGCTGTTTGCATTAAAGCGTAGCAGTAAAGTTTTATATGACAAAAATTGTCAATGCAAGTTCTGCATTTTTGTAACATGCTAACTAACGATGGTTATAAAACTAATGGTCATGATAGCATGTTGATGACCTCAATAACCGATTTAGAAAAGTCAGCAAGCGATTATTTCATTAGCTTACCAGATTATGGATGGCATCCTAATTGTTCAACTTATATACACTTTTGAAAACCATTTGGTTAATGAAAAATACAAATCGGCATTTTTTGTGGTTGTTGATGTTGTTTAGGCGACATTTTGCAGACGCATTTTGCATTTTGCACAGGCGATGTTTTGACTAACGACGTTTATACCTAAACCCTAAAAATTACCACTGTGTTTTACATATGTATGTACCAAAAGTTTATATATATTATATCCCGCTTACGATGGCCATCATCCATTTCATTATGCTGAAGGCTGCTCATTTCACCGCAGGTAATCTTGCATTCTGGATTCTGCACATGAAGATGCATGTATTTTACGAAATTCCTTTTGCTGCAAATCTAAGCATGTATATTTTTTAAAGTGCCACTGAAGAGACAGTTTTTGCCTTTTTTACAACTGAAATCCGATTTTGACCCAGTTAGCATCTGAGAAACATTAACTATTACTATTCAACTTTTTAGACCAATTATGTTTTTGGCGAGTTCTTATTTGACCTTGTGCATTGCGACAAATTAACTATGCACCGCAATAGAGTGCATGTTTTTTTCCCGTCTTTGAAACCACATGTCAAGTCAATGCAGTTGAAGATAAGAATACAAAGGCGAAAATTGTGTCCTAAGCAAATACTATGTGTATGTATCATGTTGTCGCAGTTTTCCCATCGTGGAGGTGAAGAATACGAGAACAACAGGATATGTTACACAATCATGTACGAAGAATCACATTTTTTGGCATCAATGATCCCTATTTTCATTGCCAAGTTTAAAAATGTCAAATAGATTAGTTTAAGCATTACCACGCATATTACGAGTTTAAATGGATAATAGCAAATTAGAGAATTAAATCATCGACGTGACGTGACTAAGGCTTGGTTGCAATAAATCTGCAAAACTCTGATTATGAAGTAAACGTCAGAAGAGAAACTTTTTCAATATAATTGCAATACCAAAGGCAGACATAATATTGACTTTCTCGTCTGGATCCTGGATACAGAACCGGGATACGGATATTCACATGAGACGTTAGATGTGAAATCCACCCCAAATGTCCAGTCGGTAGGTCTCCCCAGCTTTTAGATGATTCGTCTTTCCTCCGTATACCCAAAGGTATGTATACACTTGCTATAGACGGAAATCTTCCAAAATATTGCAAACGAATTGTGATTTGGAAAGGCAGTGAAATTTGTCGGTGATAGCAATGTAATGCCGTCTAGGCTGAAAAAACGACAGTGTTAAAATTTGATGTCTCTTCTGTATGTTGAGCAAATAGATATGGAGTTAGAGTCCATCGCAGTAGACGCGTGAATGTTGAAGCAGAGAGTAGGTGCAAGAGAGAAGGTGTAGTGGCAACTGACCATCGTCTTGTGTCTGCCTCTTGCTTTAAAATCAATCCAGCTAACACAATGTCTTGAACCGAGCTGCAGCACGTACCTATGTTCTGTGCTAGATATCTGTTACGTAGCGCCCCGTCGCCAAATCCTTTTAAGAACACATGGGTCACTGACCAATAACCAAATCACAACTTCTTAACTTGTGACTTGTTATGAGATTTCTGCTACTTAAAGCAAGCGTCAGTCTTTATGGGATGTTTTGACACGTAAGCGCAAGTAGATTTGTACAGGGAAGTGCTTTGGTGGGGCAATACGAAATATTTTGTGCCTCACGTCTCATCTCGGTAAATTGATTCTCGTCATCAAATATACATAGACCAATTAGGAGCCAAACATTGTCACATGAATGGGGCTTTCTTTATATTACGTCTACTATGCCGATACCGATATGGCTTTAAAAAGATGCTACCGATTATGAGCCAACGATTAGTCCTTCAGACTTTATACTTTTGTAGTAACGTTGCGTGCAACAGTTAAACTGCTTTAGTATCCGGAATCATTTGTCTCATGAGTCACTTTGCTAGAAAAGGACTTGACGGCGGTTTTTCTGTCGAAAGCTTTTGATGCGGCTGGGTCATGTCGCCACACTTGCCGAGCACTACAGCCGTTTGTTATACACTGAGAATGGTATGGCATATTCCCTGAAAATTTTACTGCTTCTGGAACAAAATACTTGCGGCACTGACATATTTGGGAGCTGTATTGTTTTTAAGGTAATAAATAAATAAATGTTACAAATGAGAGAATCATGAAAAAGTGGCGACAGACTTGATGGGTGGATGGAAAGGAATTTGGTGGGATCATCACAACAACAATCGTTGTTTCAGAAGCTGCTGCTGTTCCTGTCTTCCAATAAACATGTACGTACGTATTTTCATGTATATGTATCCCTGAGATCGAGAAGAGTAACCTATTTAAGTTACCCAGCACCATCGCCAAGGGTACTCTAAAGGCGCTACAAATTTTATCTTTCTACCATGAAGTCTCAACATGATGATGAATAGAACACACATAAAGTTCAGCATGATACGTTAAAACATGACTTTTCAGTTTGAGACAATTCAAAAAGTCTTCCTATATCCAGAGTGAGTGTGGTGGGTGAAGAATCTGCTAGTTTTTACTGATCCCTACTTTTGTTTTTGAACCCGAGCCGATTCATTTTTTTGTTTTGTTTTACACTGCCTACTACTCTATACTGTACAGAAGAGACAGTTGCTTGTCGTGAAGCAAATAATTGGGCTCGTTCTGTAAATTTTCAACATTCATGGAGAGCACAAAAGAGTTCTTTATTGATCACAATTAGTTCGTTTCTTTGTACGTATTGAACTTGTCGTTGTAAACCCATATACCGATGGATTCTCCAAATCATCTTATATTTCGAAAAACAAACAGTCCCTTTCCTTCCAAGAAACAATAATCTATTAATATTTTCAGAGGAAATACTTTTAACGGACTTTCTCAGCAAAAAGCAACTTGCCCTTTAGTTTCTCGGGTGACTTGAGGATAATGGGAAATTGGTGGTTGATTGCCACTTACTGAGTCGTGGCATTGTTATAAAACTAAATATTCTGTTCTCCGTGACGTCCTCCACAAAGTGTAAAGATGTACCTAATATTTTATTCTCCAATGGTGTAATTGATTTTTATCCCAGGCTAGTGAAAGTGTTAGATGTATCCCATACACATTAAAAATTATGAGTTTTTGCCTGAAAGCAATAAAAAGCGTATCATGTACGTTCGTAAACGTGATTTAATCCTGAGCACACGTCATAAAAATAATGAAACCACTATATATCATACTCATCATCATGACTACATATAAATGTACATATGTATATGCCGACCAACCATAAGAAATTCAATCTGGTAACTAATCTGTGGATACATATATTTGTCAATTAATGGTCTATTATTAAAGAGAAGGGATCACTTTCCCGCAGGAATACGGAATGGGAATGAAAGGGGATAGATGATGGAAAAAAGGAAGGATATATGCTGCTCAATGGGAACGACTGATCCTTCAACGACGTGCCAGTAGTCATTGAGCTGACAACCGTTCCGAATTAATATCAAATGCTTAATGTAATAATAACTGTATACATAATATAAAGTGAGAAGAGGAGGGAATCCTCCCAAACTCATAATTATTTTGATAGGAAACGTATGCTTCCATGCAATTCTCTGTCTCTGTTTTATTTGCGTTCGATTCCTTTTCTTCCCTTTCCAAATTACCATAGAAATTTCATGTGACTTTTTTTCAGGTTTGGTTGTAATCGCATAAATATCAAGGAATACAACGAGATATTTATTTATAACGATCTAATGCAACCAGTCAAGGGATTTACTCAATGGTTTTTATAATCGGTGTTAGATTCCTGGCGTAACGTATGACGTAATATAACCACCACGGACTGATTCTTTCTGTTGGTAAACAACTTAAGCTCATGAATATACGTAATACCTAAATCGGCATGGGTAACTGCCTGTAGACGGGCAAAATGTCGCTTTCAATATTTTTCTCTGATGATAATATCATAAAATAGAGATTTTGTATTTTGAAACTCCCTTTCTCTCCTTTTTTATGCCACGATTCTTGATTCTTTTATCCCAAATTACAATATTTTGTATATGTACGTGTATGTGTTGCATAGTTACTTCATATAACAAAAACAGCTCAATTGCCTCTCTTTCTCTGCAACTCTGAAAGGGGTCATGATAATACGATGATGATGATGATGATGCAGCAGCCTTTGTGAAGTTCCGTAGAAAAAAAATATAAAATCACGAGAAATATAAATGGAAATGGGATTTTAGGATGAGGATCTGTTGCAATTGCATCATGCCTTGCATACGCATGGAGATGTAGAGATGTAAAAATCATTGTTATTTTTCACTGAATTGCGTATGAGGAATTGAGCTCCCAGTGTGAACATTCTACTTACTATATTATTTATTGTTGTGTGGTGCATGAGTGTGTGTGCAAGCGGGTGTGAGAGAGAGAGTCGTCCATGTCCACCCTTTCCATCCAACCACCATCTATCCACTGCTTCTTCTTGAATTATATTACAAAAGTGGAGAGAAAATAATAATGATATTATGTATCAAAAAGTGAGAAGGCGGAAAAGGAGCCTAATAACGACATACGGATATTGACTTTGATGTCATTATTACTTCATTCGGGTCTCATCTTTTATTGTTCAAGGAATTTGAATGAAGGTTTCATTGTAATCTGATACTCGTCGCATCATTTCTCCTCAATAAAAAAGCGATGTGAGTGAGAAGAACTATGTTCAACTGGGGGGAAAGCTGAAACGTTTCCGACAAACTCTCAAAATGTATTTTCATACAATTTTAAATGCTTTCTGATAGAGCTGATGCTGCTGGAGCCGGAAAAGTTGAGAGGAGTAGAACATTGAACATTTGCAAGATTGGAAATGTAAATGATTAGGGAACAGTACAATTTCCTGGTTCTGTCATTTAATATTCGGAAGGCCAGTTCTGAGCGTTGAGATTAAAATTGTAAACTAAAAAATAGAAGGATCCAATTTTCCCTACTAAATACTTTACAACTCAATGCTTGTTGTCCACATTTACATGACATTCAACTTTGATCTGTGTTTACTAGCTTCAGTAGTAGTAGCTATGTATTTTAATTCGATGTGTTCTCACATTGCATTATCAGTAAAAAGCTTTTCTTGTATGCATGTGTATATTGCATAGAATACAAAGTAAAAGCAACTTTCATATATGTACATACAATATAGGGGTATACACACTACAACTCATCTTCACGGTAAATTACCCCAATTTTATACTAGACTCTAATCGAGCAGCGTTGCGTTCCTCCTTCATCTCCTCCTCTCATATCATCAATCCCGTCCCAGGATGAGTTGTACATGTTGCAAATAAAACATGTCGACCAATGATGCCTAAGCAGAGATAAGAAAACAAGTAAGTAATAGTAGCCAAGAAAAAATGCTTTCATAAGGTTCCATCATAAAAGGATTCCCTTGTCATTTCACCGCATCATCGTTGTTTAAATACAAAAATGTAAGGTTGAGCTCAAGGTGTAACATTGGTGATAAAGCGGAGGAAAAGATTATTTAATCAAACACATCTGACTAGAAAGCTGTTTTTGATTATTGCATATAGCTACTACATTGAAAAATAATTTAAACACAAACCCGTAGAACCCACAGACTAAAAATATGAAATTCTAAGATAATTTTCATTAATGTTAGTATTCCTATTCAACTAATTTTTAGACACGTCACTAATTCCAAGAAGTAAAAATATTGTTGGATAAACAGTGGACTCATCATAATATCCTGTTGTTGCATGTAACAAATTCATCAAAGGGAATATTTGTGAATAATAAAAACAAGGATGAATAATAATCATGCACATGCACATGCAAGGCATCATCCACGGTTTATTATTGCTCAAAGCTCCACTTCTCTTGTTTGAAATTCCGTAGTATCCAATGACTTCATAAGTTGCTCTGCGATTGTCTGCAATTTTTTGATCAAGTCGGTGAATCTAATCCCTTTAATATTCCAGATTCCGATTTAAAAAGACAAACCGAAGGAGCAATCACGTTCATGACGTTTCAATTTTATTTTGTAGCATGCTTGAACCCTGCTGTATACTTTCTAATTCCCTTGAAAAAAGTAGTTCCAGTCTCGCAGGCAATCTAATCGTTTCGAGATACTTTTTCAGCACCCATGAACAATTTTAAAAACGTAATCGCATGCAGATACAACAAATGAGCGAGAAACGTCAGTAGGTTGATTATAATAACGCCATCAGAGATGATGTCTTAATGGCCCAGTTGTCAGTTGTGTTGACTATGAATCAGAGGATGTATCAGTCACTCTCCGAAATTTTTTATAACTTGCGTGAAGAAGGAGAAACGCAGATAAATGATTGCACGAAACCTTTTTTTATATTTAGAGAGTAAGTCTCAGTTAGGCCTACTATAGAGTAATACACTCATGCTTAAACACGTCTAAAGAACCAAGTGATCCTGATCATACCCTGCACTGCATTTAGTAGCGATCCAAGCTGTTGTTCACTAAATTAAGACATTAAATTAACAAAATTAGGAATACATTTACTGCGTATAGATCTTTCCTACTAAGGCATTGAATTTGGATTCCATCAAATAAAAAGGAGAGGCTTAGTAACGTTTAATAATACAGATCTTTGTATCATTGGCTCCAAATCCAACACGTATGGCTACTAATATTACCATGAAATTGGGGGTTTCTCCGAAACACACACTGAATATTCCGTTAATAAAACTACTTTTTTCTCCATCTATGGTGTAGACACAAAAAATTTGTTTTCAATGTTATCTGCCCTCTTCCCCTTATTAGTAGCCATGGTCGTCACATGAAAGACTTAGATTAGGAGGGAGTACGTTACAAAATAACTTCGCGGTAGTGTAACGTTTTATTGAAAGAAAATGAGGTGTGTAAGATATCATTAAATGGCTCCTGTGTATGAAATCTAGCTTGGAATGAATGAAAACGTCCGAGTAATAATCTACATATTATGTGGCTCTATATTTCTTTTTTCCTGTGTGGAGCTCAGCACGCTCATTTACACTGGAGGTTGCGTGAAAACTGGGCACAATTTTTGTATTCTAGCCGATGATCATGCCAGGTAATGTTTTCATTTCACAATCCACACCAACCGAGCTGAATTCAAGAGTAAACGGTGAACTCACATATAGTGATTTTGTGTTTTTCTGTCCGTCTACCTTTTTGAGATACGAATATTCATCCAGTACAGTTTCGCGTTTTGTACACACGTCGTTTAAATCGGCTATTACAACATTTGGAAAAGGCGAAGTTGATTTGATTGAGCCATTCGTGTTTCACAAAACAAGATACATTCTTGGTTGCATGCATGCATACAAATCAAAGAGGCGATACGATACTTGCATTTATACGTTCCTAATTCACTCTTATTACTTCAATTTATATAGTACTAGTGCATTCACACAATCTGGAAAACCTAAAGATAGGGCATATCACAGATTTCGGAAAGTATAAAACAGGCGAACGCGAGAGAGTCATGCAGCCATGATTGCATCGTTTTGGCGGAGTTGGTTTGTGGTTGCTATTAAGAAGAGAAGGGAAAGGAGCTTTAGAAATACAATGAAGAGGGAAAATACTGGAAAACATATAGCGGTAACCAATAATAAGCTAATTGCATGTCTAATTTTGATGGTTTTAAGTGGGAAGGAATCCATGTCCTAAATCTGCTTCTACTTTGTAAAAACAAAATTGCTAGGTACATTCTTTTTTTAAAAAAAAAACTACATCAAAGGGAAACATAAACGTTTTCCTCACCATGAATATTATACGCTGGTTTCTGGTTGTTACTTTCATTTCCACTGATGACTGCTAGAAGTAGTAGACTTTTATTTTGATCATACCCGTGGTTCTGCTGATTGAGACATGGAAGGGTGAAAAGGTGTGGTGTTTGATAAATTACAACCTATTTATTTACAAACAGCAAATCACTATTGAAAAGTATGAATCATTCAACCCCAAACTGCAGAGTTGACTGAGGACTTGGTCAGCTTGGTCGTCAACTCTTATTGTTTTTCATTTACAGTAAACTTTATAGTTAACACCCCTTGCAATTCTTAGGTAGATGTCGGATGTAGAAAGGTTTCTCAACTTGTTTCTTATATTGGCCAACTTTATTTTCAATTTGGTAACCTCCATAGTAAAGAGTAGATTAAAATTCTACTCGAGATTATTAATATTGTTACTACTACTCTACTACTACTACTTCAACTGCTGCACGACGGAAACCTAACGTGTATGAATGTGTGTGTTTGTACACACAGAAGTCGTTTCGCTTCACCCAAGTTAACTGAACTGTGTAGGCGTCGCTTAAGCATCCACTGTGAAACTTTTCTTGGTTCCGGTTCTTTCTGTAGACGGAGGACTCAAGCGCTTAGCTGGGTTTTGCTACTACTTCCTTCTCTCACACAATATATGAATACATAACTTGAGTCGTTTGTCTCACAATCAGTGCACATCTTTCAGTTGCAGCAGCAACCAGTCATTTGATACGAGTTGACTATGGAAACAAACTATTAATGTTACTACGCTCTACAACTACGTATTTATATTCTGCATTCAGATTAATAAAAACAAAAATTAGTGTGTACTAATTACAAAGTATTTTTCATTGCTTAAGCTCATCAAATGCTATTCAGAAATGGAACACTTAGCAATGATAAGGTTTACGATTATTAATTTATATTATTTTGAACAAATATAGCCTCATTTTTAAATGTTCACAAAGTTACTCAACATTTGTACCACAAGCTTCTGTTGTGCTTCCTATACATAGTCCTCGTACTGGGATAACAAACAAGGAAGGCCAGATGCCAGCCTGAGATAATCACGATATGAGAGAAGCAATATAAAAGTCATGAAAAGAATTATTCTCCTTGAAATGTGGTTATCAGTATATAATTTTTGTATGGTAGTAAAGGAACAAGACCGTGTGCTTATAAAAGTACACTAACTAATTTATGGAATTTGATGAAAAGCAACTGACGTTTTCAAAATTTATGTGGTCGTGTTCCATATTATTCCCTTGTGTCGTCCCGTCACATGACGAATGTTTATAGGGATATATAACGTAACCACAAGTAACATAAGTACACATTAATGAGGGAATACCTTTAAATCATCATGATTCTATGTGTGAGGTCTACTCTCAGCCATGCTCGCTTATTTGACTAATAAGCATGTTTCATACATGAGCACTTATTACAAAAATTCTTATAATATGTTTGTATTATCATGCTATTAATAGTTAAAGTAACGAATTACGATGAGTGACCACAAATTCAAAGAGGAAGAAAATTAGAGAGAGAGAAGAAAAAAGTTGAGTGGCTCAACAAATTTTCTCATTCATTTTATATACCCGGTGAATGACGATGACACTTTGAATGCACAACTAAAAGGTGACCGCAGCCACTACCATGACCACAAGTATTTATGTTCTCCCATGAGTAAACATAATGCAGCAACTTTTTCGGAGAGTTTAGGGAGCGAGCGAGCAACTCACTGAAGAAAAAAATAGTAGGAATCTCTCAAGGGAGAAACGACCACCATAAAGACAAGATATCGTCACTTGAGTTAGTAAGAATCACTCATTTGAGGTGGTCATTACAATTATGAATACAATACACTCAAGAACTTTTGAGGTTTGATACATCCTTCTTTCGTTTCTTAGCATAATATGTATGTACATCAGTGAGTGTGTGCATAATATATACTTTCACACTGAACTAATTGTTAGTATACCGCGTTTACATATGTGGATACACATATTTCATACGTCAGAAACTGTTTCTTCGTCAGTCAATGAGAATCATATATTATATATATGTATGTATGTAGGTACTTTCATGACAAGAGAAATGAACATAATAACAAAGGGACACCAACGCCATTTGAATAAAATACGAAAAGTGACTGCGCCACCTCATTTTACTCATATTTGCTTAATTTTTGTCGTCTTACTTCTTGAGCAAAGCGACTTCAAAGCAGTCCTGCATTGTATTGTTCCCTTGAGGAATAAAAGATGAGAGCAGCATGGCGTATCATCATATCATACCGGCATAACAGCAGCAACTGTCGTCAAGAGTTTATGAGCTATTCATTTACTCATACACTGACACTGACACGGACCAAAAATAAGATGAAGCACGACAATGAGCGATATCAAGAATCCAGTATGGATATAAGGAGTATCCATTTTATATATATTTATCTAATTATCTACGTTCATCATTCAATTTTCATCCACAAAGAAGAATACATGTGCGTTTGAACTTGCGACAAATCTTTTCACTTAATTCATTTTCAAAGTTTAAAAGCTACATATCTGTCCCTGGCTATATACATCCTCCTCCATATGAACTCCAAAGGAGGAGGAAGGATGTATGTATACAAGCCACTTAAAATGTATTCAACACATGTTAAGTGCTCCCACTATCAATTTTACTTACAGCCGCTCATTTAAAACATCATGATGGTTATATTTATCTGTTGAAATTAAATGTAAACTGATTTCTTCACCTTTGAATAGGGAGTTATTGCTGGAGTATAAGCCAATTTAGATAAATTTAACAGATGACGTTCAATTATAGATCATATAAACTTTAGACGTAGGATATTGTATCACGGGTTTACTAAAAAACATATATATTGTTTTTTTTCAAGAGCGTTTGATTAGACTCGTGATCATCATGCTCATTATTTTATTAGCCATTGAAAAAATTCAACCTTATTTTCCTCCGTTTGTCTATCCATTATGATTGTTATCATCCATTTTTAAAGATAAGAAGGGCTATTAAGCTTCATAGTTTTACAGCTGAGCTTAGGATGAGCACTGCGGTGGTGGTGTGGTAATATAAAGGCGGAAGTACACTTACCTGGTTCTTTTTGGATAATATTATTGCATTACATAACATTTTTAGTAATAAAACCCATTCCCAAAAAAGGTGTTAAGATGATACAATAAACAGCAACAGTAAGATTTTTGGTTTCATAATCTTAACCGCTTCACTTTCCTGTACTGTTGACGATTTATCCAACACTTCCGACTGGTCTGGTTAGGTATCCATAAATGTGTAAAAAAGTTGAATAAGCGGCTTTGTATAGTAGCAAATTACGTATTTTAACTTCTTAGAAATGTGTTAAAGTGCTTAAAAGCAAATCACATAAAAAAAATCTTCGCCTTCAAATAATTACAATTTAAAAAGTTTATATTGCGTCCATAACAGCTTACCTAATGTTTTGTTTCTTTCCCTTGTGTGTGTGTGAGTGTACATGAGTAGCGACAACAGGCCCAATTTTTTGTAACATTAAGACAACCTGCTTTTCTGTTGTAGTCCATGTATGAAATTTGGATATCTCTAATAAGGATATTCAATTGAGTGAGCAGAACAAGTTCAAATCCTACAGATTAGCCTTTGTTGCTGAAGATGAGCGTGTAGAAATACAAGGGTGCAAAGGAAACGAGTTACGATAAGTCCGGTTTCAACGTGAAGTTTAGCGTTAATGACTGTGTGTGTGATGGTGTTTGAAAAAACAACACAGCCACAACAATTATACACTTTTTCCTATCGTACGATTACCAGAGAGAAAATGTTAATAATTTGAATTCTACGATTTCACGCTTCCACAAGTTTAACCAGTTAATTTGGTTAGTGGGATTTTAAAGAGTAACTTGTTCCATATTTGTGAACACGGAGAACATTAGGAGAGCATCGTATATCAAGGGAATGGAGAAATAATGTTATAATATTGAAGGATTCGGCGCCTAATGTGCCAAAAATTTGTACATGGTTCATTTATAAAACATTTATTTTGACGGATGAAGTTGTATGCAATTATTATAGTATTTTACGGTCTACAGTTTTTCATGTAAAGAGGAGTTTTAAAAAGTACTATGACCGCTCTATAATCACAAGAAAAACAAGTACATTTTCTGCATGGTTTGCAATATATGAAATCAGGAACAATTAATACTTAACATTTGCAAAGGCTAAAGCTTATGTAGTATATCGCTAAAGTCAGGAAAAAACATAAATATCTACATACAGTTGTATTTTGAACGCTCAAAGTTGTTTGCTACAGGATAAATTTAATATGTGCATTAAGGAACTAACTCTAAATGATGTCCTTTCTCCATTTTGTTTATAAAAGAAACATCCCTAGAAGTTTGGCTGATGAGCATTTATTGCCATCCGATTGTGTCCTGAGTTAAGTCATTCTTGAGTTGGTTGTCGACTACACCTTTTACATCAGACCCTCATGGTGTTCTTTGTCTAGCATTGGGCTATGACTGATTGGAAGCAATTGGCGTGAAAGCATTAATGAACTCACCGGTCCACTTCACTCTTACTTTACTAGGAAATGTTCAGTTAGGTTCTCCTGTCATTCATTCATGTGAATGACAAAATGAGATTTGGTAAAGGAACAACAAAACTCATGTCCCTTTATGACCTTGGAACGAGCCATAGGTATTGTGTGTTCTATATTGCCAATAATAAAAGAAACCCAGTTTAAAGCTCTACAAGTTACAACTATTATATATTTTATTTTAGTTTTAGTTTTACAAAAAACATCAGGAGAATTGAGAAGGTAGGGACTTAAGTATTGCCCGTGACAAATGAAACACCTTTCAGTTTACATTTTTCCAGGGCTTTATCATATCCTACATTTGACTTTGAGTCAAGTTTGTTGAAAATGCCCAAAGCTCATTCTTAACTTTAATATACTCTCCTTGTAAGCCTAGAAAAAAGACGAAGATGAGCTAAAAGAAGAATTGGAATGACAGAGGACAAGAATATACAAAAGAATGATGCATTGGATCTTGGTAAAAATAATTGAGTGACTCCACTTTGTCTAGAAGTTCATGTTTGTGGATGTTTTTTTTCCACTTCATTTCCATAGTGAGTATATTGCTGTCCATTCATTTCTACAGGTATGTCCTACCCCAAGAAACCATATGCAATAGTAGTTTTAGTGACAAAGAAAAAGGTGAGAGTATTCTTGAGCTAGATGGTGGAACACACAAGATCTAGTCATTCATTGATTAACTCAGTTGTGTTTTGTTAAAACTGTTTCAGGTTATGCAAGTATCTATGTTGTGTGTAGTTCTCATCCGATAATTCCATTGTAGGTGGAAGTTTAGAAGAATTATAGTATAGGAGAACTACATGCTTCATGGTTTTCAATAGATCTCTTTTCTAAACACTATTGTTTGTTAATATACTCCAAAAGAATGGGAAAGAAGGACGAGATGAACTGAAAAATTTAAGGAATAAAGGCAAAAATTACTGTTTGGTCCCTCTTCCAAAAAGTAAATGTAAGTATACGTAATATTCCAGTTATTTTCCTTTTCATGTCTTTGATCTTCTTAAATATAATAGAATGGACTGAAGAAGTGGGTCTCTTTTCAAATTCATCTATACATACATTATTGTTTGGTAATTGACGCTTTCCAAAAAAAAGTGATCATCCTATAGATTTTAAATGAATGGCAAAATGCCTGCAATTTCTCTCTGAGAAGAAAGAGGACAATGAACAAGAATCAAATCAAAAGAAGTCAACTTCTATCTGCTGTAGGATGTGGGATACTGGATGACAGAAGAAGAATCAAACAGATGGATGAACCAGAATTGGTTTTCCATAATATGTTTCTGGCTCACTGACTTTGCTTAGATACTGTATCTTATGCACTCTCCGTATAATATGGAGCTGAAGCAAACAAAACTGGTAGGTATTCGCAATGGTATAGTTCTACTTGAAGAAATCAGTCACAAGGCCACATAATTTTCAAGCGTGTACACTCATGAATGACATCGCATAAACTCAAAGGGAGCAATCAATAAAATGAACTGCCTTCGAACCTCATGAAATTAACGTTTTCAAAGAAATTTTCTGTTTGAAATGACGGCATCCAAAAGTCAAAAATTCTATTCTTTTCAATTTTTTTTGAAAGGCAAAAAGAGTTTCAATTGATACAAGATCGGACTTTTACGGTACTCGTGGTAAGTGGGAGGGTTATTTTCCTTGTGTACAGATAACTGTTTCCATTTTCACCTGCATACTTCCACACACTTTGATGTTCCTTGTAATACCTATGCTCTTCCGAATACAATCTAAAGTACAAGCCTCCGTTGTCATTTGGTCATTTTTATGTGAAACTCTCATTCTTGTGAAGATGTGGGTAAAGTATCGAATTAAAATGGGATATGGCTGGATGCCATGTGTCTTCAAACGAATGAAAACCATTTGTACAACTTGTGTGGCATATTCTTCACTTTTCAGAGAAATTATTAAATGGGAGGGGACAATTTACCAAAACGAAATGTAGTCTTTTGCTCAGTTTTGCTTTTATCCGTTCCAATATTCCCCAACCAGGTAACAACGTTGATTTTTGGTGATTCATTCAGATTCCATCACTTGATGCTACTGTCTACATGATAAAAGCGCAATAAAGATTGTGTAAGTTTGAACTGGTACACACTCACTTGTAATGTTGCAAATATAAAAGGGTAGTAGACTCATCTAACTAAAAAAGCAGGAGGTTTGCAGTTATACACTTTGAATCAGAATAGATTAGCAATTAGACTAATAGAACAACTAATATTAAAGATTATAGTAACGTTTGCAAAACGGTCAGTTTAGTATAAATGATTGCAATACTATCCACTGCAAATTACCTGGCACTGGCTGATGTGACATGCATTATACACGCCACCTTTCAAGATGATATTCAAGAGGAAGTGTGAGAAGTTGTCAAGAAGCTGTTAAAAAAATCAACCACCGGACAAACTCGCTAGATAAAGAGTCGTCAATTTATTCGGGAAATGGACTGAATATGCATAGATAAAGTTTCAACCATACATCTACATATATTTATTTTATTTTATAATACAAATAAAAAAGGTTTTATACATGAAAGTTTTTTTTGCATTCAATTCAATGTGAAAAAGTTAATGTTGGGCAGTAAATTGATAAATGTATGGACAAGGACCTCCCGAGAGACTAAATGATATATGGCAGGTTAACATAGTTTTTTGTATCTTTTAAAATGTTACCTCCTAAAACGTATTAATGGATTTAGCAGCCAAACTAAGTACCGTAAAAAGTCTTTAATAGTCATACTTCCACTCCCTATGGTTGGCAGTTAGTTTTATTATTGCTTTTTCTCTACTTCTGGATAAATTAACGTTGCTGTCAATAACAATAAGTGGGTAAGGATATTAAAAGTGAACTTTTAAACTTATAGGGTTACCCTCTCTCTCTCACTGCATACCTGGGTACATGCACTATATACATTTTGTATTATTGTAGTTTTTATGTTCCGGTAATAAAATACCCATTGTCATTCATCACAAGGTGTGCATGCGACCATTTAGAATGTATCTCTTTAAGAACGAGAGCTTACAACAACCTACAACCTGGTATCACATCGGTAATCAGGTGAGTTTTTATGGATAGATTTTTATGTGTAGTTGTAGAAAAGCCATTAAAATCCTACAGGAGGAGAGAATCGCCATCCGATCAACAGGCATAAACATAAAACTTTACAAATAATGGTTTACCTATGCTTAAAAAGTAGTTTACATTCTTGTATTTCAGTAGCTTAAGTGCTTATACCACCTTGATTTGCAAGTTGTACTCTCCCAATGAGACAGTAATTGCATTCTTATGTAATTGATTTGTATTGTTTTTAGCTGCTTTTATTAGTGCATTTCCTGTGTGCGTGAAACAATGATACAAAGTTTCATGTTTGAAAGGTCACTTTTGCTCCAGTCCACTTTGATCCTTTACAAAACTCTTTTAGCATTGTAAAAAATGCAATATAATGAGTGTAACGATGAACATGCCAAAAAAAATTGTTTGTATTTGCATTCGATCGAAAACCCAGTTTCATACCAAGTTGATTAATAAAAATCTGAAGGCAAGTAACAGTTGCAGTTCTAACTCCAAACAACGTCTGGGAAAAAGTTTTTGCTGTGTTGTTGTGACAGGCCTACTTTTATTTCAATGGGAATCAAAAATTCCCAAACTTTTTTTTTCTAGTTTCGAAAAAAGTGAAGAGGGAGGAACCTTACATGGTTAAGCACAATTTGTTTGAATTGAGTGGCCAGTACTCTGTTCATTTGACGTCTACTGCTATTTGTTACGAATAATTTCAAATGGATTGTACTACTGGATTGCATCAGATTCGTTGATAATAAACCTGCCTTTTGTTTTTCTTTCATTGTTAGTGAACCTTCTCTATATTTTTGTACTTACATCATGGATGGTCCACTTCAAATAACAATATATAATCGTGTTTTGTTGATCTAGATTGTTTTTTTTGAGACCACAAGTGCCTATATTTATGATATTGAACTAAGTCGGACAAAGCAACTCGTATAAAAATAAAATATACCTTGAATTCCCAATTGAACGAGGGGTTACAAACATAATACATTATTATTTGTGCAGACATTGAATAAAATTACTCTTAAGTAACTTTATTTGAATGAAACTTTTTAGTAATGAGAAGGATGGTCATAAAAGTTTACTATTATGACGTGGTGTTTGTGGTTCCATTTCGAAACATTATGCTTTTAGTACATACTAAAAAATCTGTTACTACAACACAAATCTGCTTCGAGTCCCTTTTACTCTATTCACATTTCATTTTTCAGTTGTTGAAGTGATATCCCGCGATATATACAGTACATATGATGGTAATGAATTGGTAGTATTATGATTGGAGTGCAGTGAAAAATGGATCTTTAAGTATTTAAGTGAGTAATAGGGGACGGCCCTTTGTACTTGTTAGAGCATCTATAAAACACAAATCCTCAAGTCAACCTTTATCAAGTTTGGTATACATGTTATGTTATGCTATACTTATCATATCTATATGTAAGTACCACGCTTTGTGCAGCTGCAAGCTAGATATAATACAATTCCTTTGAAAATGCTTACACAGTCCTTTTGTAAATAAACACCTTTTTCATTCACTTGCGGTCCGGTGATGTGGACTTCACATCGTTTTCATGTGAGTGCCTTTGGACAATTTCTTTATAATATTACTCCATCAACTCCACTCCATGCATACGAACTTATTATGTAACGTGCAGCGTATATGATACTTTCAAAAGGTTTGTATTTTTCATTTCATCCCATTCAATTTGGCATTCTCTTCTTTTTACTCTATTAATAACAATTATGAATTGGTTACATGTATAAAAATCCTTTTGACAATTACGGGCAGCATTGTTGTGAAGTTTGTGTAAATGGTTGAGGATGGCTCGGTGATAAAGTTTGAGTTTATCAATACACCACATAAATGTCACAGCCCCAGCTTTCTTTCCTTAAAAAACACATGTGTGCCGCCTGCGCCTGCCTCAAAATTCGGACCCAAACATTATTAAGAGTTGCCTTCTCTGAAGGCACTGATGATGAGCAATGTATAGTCAGTTAGTATATATTATTGATGAACTTCAAGTGTCAATCTGGATATTAAACATATCCTGTCAGGTTATAAAAAATTGTAAACTATATAAAAACATCATTATTGAATCCCCATGTCGTATAAGTCCAGAAGTTATTTTTGAAGTCAAAGTCAGTGAAAGATTTGAGCACCAGCAGTACATACAAGCAAATTCACCGTTGAGCTTAATTAATGAATTGAGAAAGTTCTATTCATCCTTTTCTACTTGGTGATGACGATGAACCGTGACTAAACGTTTCATAGCTTGTGGTGAATGTGTACGTATGTATTATTATTCATAGTTCTGATTTTACTTTGAGAGAGTCGAGACATTTATTTGTAAAGTGTTCAGGTACGCAAGAGTGGATAATAAATGACGGATGCATATTATATTATGTATGTGTAACAATAATGATCATCAGTCGATTATTCGATAACCACAACAGACACATAAAAGTATCCTATGAAACGAATTATGTGAGTATTAACTTGGACAACTCAACCGGCCTTTTCTTATTATTTCTCTAATCGTAACTATGAAAATAACAGCTTTACACTGTATTAAGTATCTCTCACTCAGAGAAAAGATATTCGACTCAAGATACTTTCAAGTATAAATATTGGGATGATTCAAAGAAGAAAGGAGAGTGAGAAATGGAATGTTTTTTTTAAATAAAAGAGACTCCATATTATTGTGGGAATTCAACCTGTCAGAACCAATTACCACCACATTCACGAAAGGACTTTGTCGATTTCATGGTTTGAACTGATTACACTTTAGGTTTGTAAACTCAAGTACTCAATAGCTTGGCTGATTTTTTTATCGTTGTAAAGATGAGTTGTGAGCCAATACCAATAGCACCTTTATATTGTACACTTTAAGCGCTTTGCAGAAAAGATACAATATCAGTTTCGATAGCATTAGGAAGCAGATTGGAAAAATGTTGTTTTTATTCTAAATCTTTATATACCTCATTACGGACTCAATAAAAAATCAACCAAGTCGTCATGATGATTATCCTTATCCAAATAAATTTTGAAGCCTGAGATATGACATGTTATCCTTAAGACGCAGGTGTACAATATAAAATGATCATAAGTAAGTAATGAAGTCATCAACAACCTCATCATAAGTGCGTGCATGATTTAATAGCTTTGAAATTTTGTGCGTAACCAACAATTTTGTTCATTTCTCATAAATGATGATCACCTTTTTTCTCGGCTAAATCATCTAGTTTGTGTAAGTGCCATAAGTATCATGATACAGTTAATAGTATTTCAACCAGAGTAGAAAAAAGGGGGAAATCACATATACTTCCTAAACGTATGTATGTGTATCAGTAGTAAGGGTTGGTTGTTGTGTTGCATTTACGAATGATTCTTTTTACAGCTTTTTTATGTTTTCATGAAATCATCAAGAACACACATAATCTTGATTTTTTGTTGTTAATAAGTTGTTGTTGTTGGTAGGTGTTGTGAAGAGGATTTTGAAATAAAAATTTGAAATGCAAAGCCTCAATTATTCACTGACTTTACGACCAAATTATAATGAGCAAGAGGTTTTTCTCACGGTTTCTTGTCAAATTAACCATTTGTCACCTGCTACGATCTACAATAGTTTAGTTGGTGGGGTAGAGCGTACATTCGTGTAAACTGACATGAGAGTCTTGTATTTGTATGTGATGATATTATGTTACTTGGTAAAAAAAAGGAGATCATCTGGATTGATCTCAAGAAACATACCTGCTTATCTTTTTATTTTTTAGTTGGTTTCATGTAGGGTGGGTGGTGGTGGTGTGATGATGGTAGTAAACCTAGGCGCCTTTCGTGCCACACATGTGCGTCAAAGTCCGTATCACCAAATACAACTTTAAGATACATACAACTTTACATCCGTTCTTGCTCCTTAGACGATAAGGGTGATATGGTCATGGTGGAAACATATAGAGAAGCAAGTCGGCCTTCTATTTATTTTCTTCCATAAATTGCATGACATTTGAACTTATGTTCATCATCATCATCATCAAAGGACGACGTCTTTCACGAAATGTTAGGTTGATTTTTTTTTTGGTAAATGGGGAGTTATAAGGAGTCAAGATCTAACTGTACAGGACGGATGCCAGATCAAAATACCAACATATATCACTCCCCAAAAGATCTCATTACTACATATTATATATATTTTCATTGTTTCTTTGTCCATCCGTCTAAACACGCGATAAATGACAAAGTGGAGCATCACTTTTCGGGATAATCGTAATTATCATCACCATTAGTTTCCACGAAAGGAAAATATTTTATGAAATGGCCACATTAAAGACATAAGTGCACATTGTAAAGTACTCTGACCGTAGTTATGATGTTTTGCATGATTTTATAACTTAAACAGCAAAAGCATATTAGGCAATCATTTACTTTTTTCTGCGCCGTCGTCCGCCGGTGTTTTAATGAAATGGAAGAGAACTCACGTTGCAAATTTTTACCAAAAGACCGTAGAGTATGTACATGCAAGCGGCGCCCATTATTTCGTACCATATTTGCTACACCATCGGTGATTATTTATTGTGCTCAATTGAAGCAAATTGTTGGTTCCCAATAATGCCACATATGCTGTAATAGGAAACAAATTCAAAAATTAACGTGGCAAATGGTGTATATACAAGTTGTCACGCAACAAACAATAAAAACCCTATCAGACCTACCAAATGACGTTTGAACATGCTCTTTTCCGTCTTTTCACCATTTTATTTTTCACTATTCTGCCTCATAATAATCATCATAACTTTACCTCCTCCTTTTCTATCTCTTGTCTGTACTTCATAATATTTCCCATGTCTTTATGAACTGATAAAAGATATTTTGTTGGATTCCAGGAAAGACGCAGGGTAAAAAAAATGCGGGATGGCGTTACTCCTGTTTCGGTGGTGGCAGCTTTATTAAAACGTCAGTTTCATCAGAGAGCTTTTAGGTGGGTGAGTGAGTAGACATATCCTTGAACAGAATGTGAATACATACTGTCCAAAAAGAGTAACATTTTTAACACAAAAATATTTTTAAGGTCTTTATGGTACCAAATTACATGTTCGTGTGTACGTACGTATGCGTGTACAGCTAAATTCATAACGTAAAGTTTTAAAAAAACGACGAATTCCTGATAACGCATGCAGACACACTTAATAAAACAATCGGGAAATATCCTTCAGAATATCCCTTATCATCATAACCATCCGTTTCTTTTGTTTCAATGTAATCTCATGCCAATCAAGTTTTTTAAGGGAAGCGGGGCAAATTGCATTATTAGCTCAATATTTTTACCCTTTTCAACTTATTTCAGTTTTTGGTGGCTGCAATGTACCCAAGATAATTCTATTTGGGAATCTAATCATCATAATACCCCATCATCTTATTACTTACATATTATGTTCACAGGCATGTTTTTTACTAGCGTGATATTATTTTGAATAGTCACTTTGATTGCTGCTTGATGTAGTGATCAAAGGAAACATCTTTATTTGAAGCTTTAATTTTCCACAGATCTATCCTTTAACCGCAACAACTTGCGCTGGCATTCACCTTCTGGGCGGGTTGGGTTAAATTAAGCCATTTCCAAAGAATGTGTTCGCTCAATCCTCCTTTGTACAATCTATCTCAGCATTGGATTGATTTTCGATGTGCCATTTCATCGTTTATTTCACCTATGGGTTAGTTTAAATCAATACACATTTTTATGAGAATGATGATGATGATGTTGATGATACCTGGCAGTGATCTTCGTTAGCTATTTCCGTGTCTTGATCGATGGTTATATCACAGCATGTACACCTGCCACTCATCATCTATCCCATTCATTGGATCAGTTTGTTCAAAGTGTCAGTATCATTCACGATCCTATTGCTAGTTGGAACGGAATGATTTTGCAATTACCATAGAAAAATGATAATATTGTAACAGAGAATTAACTAATGGTCAATTGAAAATAAATTCATATTGATGGCTGAATGAAACATTAATATGTCTTCATGATTGGGGCAGCTGAAGAAATTAAAAGAGAAAAAATGGTGATTGAATAATGTCTTAATAACTCTCAATTCAAAAAAATGCTGATTGCTGGCACTTCATGCTAACTATTTATTGATCACTAATCGCCTGCTATATACCTATACCTGTTGGCGAAATGATGACTCAATTAAAGATATATGCTCAAATATCTCTTTTGATGTATCTACACAATGGTTCGTGTAACAACTTAATTTTTATAAGATACATATTCAATTTTATTATTTGTACACTAGATTTCTTTCTATTGAAAGGACTTGAGAAGCTTGAAAAAATTCACGTGGAAGTTACAAAATAACAATATACCCTAACAAGTTGTTTGAATGTGTGGTTATGCGTGATAAACCTTTATGCATAAATGATCCATGCATTTTTAAAATAATAATACGTCCCCTTATTTAGAAACTGTATCCTTTTTTCAGCTACAATTTGTATATTAATTAAAGAAAGAAAAAAGTAGTGATTATTATGCGTTTTATTTTCTAGCAAAGGCACACAAGTATATATGCTCCCTTGTCATGAATAGAAAGCACACATATATTCCTGTAGAAAGTGCAATAACAGTGATCCTTGTAACAGCAATTTTCTTGCTTCATTGCACAAATCTATTTACGTTTCCACTAATCCATGAAATTAAGACTGGTGCGGTGGGCGCCCACTCAGACACATGTAAAAAATCAGACTTCCACATTCACCTTTTAAAAACCTGATGTAAGCATGTGACTTTCAATCTTTAAAACATACTGTGTACATTTAATGTCAACATCTGAAAATCAATCTAGATTGGTGATTTTCATTATAGAATTTGAAGGTTTGAATCTACCCAGAGCGAACTCGATGAGTAGCTAAGATGCAATCAAATTTTTACTTTTTAAGCAAACTAAAGATTGTGGACGGACAAAAAGGTTAAATTCATATCCATAAAGTAGCTTTGGATCATAAATATTACGACGTGTTGCGTTTCGCTATGCAAAGTGTGTCTGGACGTGAAATTGTTGTTTGTGTACAAACGTTATTTTTAAAAAGGAGGAACACATTTAAATTTCCAGGCCAGACAGAAATTTCATGCATAATACCATCGCAAGCCAGTCAGTCGGTTCTAATTTGTTGGTGCAGTTGGACAAATTACATTGACTACTCTATTTTTGGAGGTTAAGATACACAAAAACTAAGAATCAGTTATTAAAAAACATCGGCCTGCAAATTGTGAAATGGTTTTTATCAACTTCTCAAACAAAAAAACCAGCCCGTAGTAATTAGACAGTGTGTGGTTATACGCCATTGATTAAAGACGCTGCTAATAACAGACAAATACAGTGTCAATTACTACAATGTGTTTTTAAAAAAGCGGGCGTATTGTAGCCCAAGTTTTTTTGCAATAATATTTTTTAATTTTTAAGCCAGGTAATAATAAAGGGGAACCTTAAACCCTTCTGCTTTCCCTACCTGTAGTGAAGGTTTAATACACAACATGAAGTAGATAGTTGATTGAGGCTCACAGAACAGTGGATAGGAGACCCCTGCGACAGTTAAATTAAAAACAGGAAAACGAGATACAATTATCATTCTCAGTTGGCAGAAGTCGTCAGACGCAATGAAAAGGTTTGCGTGTGAGCTTTTATAATTGACAGCTAAATTTTTTAAATGGTTCATTGTGGCGAGCATTAATGAGCAAATAACAAAATCACTATATATGACTGACTGTTGACTGCCTAACGTTGTATGTAATGCAACGTTGGCTCAAATGTTTCTATGTGTGTATACATGTAATATAAATGCTGGTATGGCTGCTGCAGGAATGACACGCATCTGTTCCCTTTTTCTCATCTCACTCAACAATTCACCTTTTATATATTTAAGTGTGCATGTATATATACGCACAATTCCATACATTGCATTGAGTGGAGTGAGGATTATGTTCAAAACGCTAATGAAAATATATGCAAACTCACATTTCATTTATAAGGATAGCACCATTAATGGGATAATTAAATGCTCAAATATTTCTGCACTCCTCTTTCTCACAACAATAACATCGTTATATCCTTTGGTGACCATAGCAAATGGGAAAACGGGTCTGTCGCCATATGCTCACCAAATAATTAAATATATAATATGCACATGAATAACGTAACATGCAAAATATACATATATGTATATATACGTTTTTCTCCTTTCATGAAATCCTTTTCTTTTTCTCTCCTTTCATGAAAACCGTAGTAATTAAGTAACTCAAAGGGAGCAAATGTCCTCACTTTATATTTTGGCATGCGAAAATTGGCTGCAAATAATTGTTCTTTGAATGATGATGCTGCTGTTTTAGCCATCTTAGCCATTGTTCCGTTTGGCGGTTGTTCATAGACTTGAAGCCAATGCACGAATAAATTCACATAAGTATAAATGTACCTAATGTGCTTAGCGAGTGATCGCGATAATAAATAATGTAATCAAAATACGTCATGAAATACTAAGCATGTCACTGACCAAATAAGTGTACAATCAACAAAAGCACAATGATAATTTGAGTTTAAGCGACGACTTCCCATCATTATTTATTGTTCTCATGTGTGTTCTCTCTCAAAAAAACAAAGTAATTAAAACTGACGGAGGACGTTGTTCCTACTTACAATGCTTTAGTGGGGCTAACATATTATATGATTTTTGCAAGTTCAATCATGGAGTTAATTAAAGTATCATTAGAATCATATCTATATCTATCCAGGTGTAGAGATTATTGCATGCCATTTTGCCTTACTTTATAAGAGTCACGGGAGGATTTATTATAAAAAAGGCAGAAAGTTTCGCTAATTTTATATTGACTCTTGATACCCACACCCACCAAACTGTCCGCGATTTAGGGAGAGATTGCATGTGGAAAGGAGATTCACGGGGGAAAATAGAGATTAGAAGCAAGCAAAGCAGATAATAATTTCTGTTTGGATTTTTGCAGTGTTTTTTTTGTGTTGCTGTGTGCGTGCTTCCCCTAAAATGCTTAATCACAGCTTAATGAACACTTCTTGGGAAGATCTGACAAAAAATGCATCCTGGAAGGTGAACATTGTTTTCGTGAGAAATGTGCCCCATTAAATTAAATTAATTCAACTGGCTTATGACAAGTGATGAAGAAGATTTTTGAGCTGCTGTTGCCTTTAGTTTGTGATTCCCTAATAACGACTCTCATATTATTTGTGAAGGGATGACGATGCTGCTGATGAAGTTGCGAAGCTGTCAATTTACATACATTATCGAGTATTTGTACCCGTCAAGTAAAATTACAATGATTTTCTCTTGGCATTTGGTCAGAACGAGTTTG